>JAZKJV010011060.1:0-67885 GCA_037367405.1 Ottelia alismoides
ATGAGAGCAGGAGCATCGACTTTGGATGAATAATAGTGAGGAACGGAGTCGTCCAAACGGGAATCGAAGTTTGGATACTTTGCGAAGGTAAGGTTTTAGGACTGCCGAACAGACTTCACTCATGTAGATTACCTTTTCCGAACTTGATGAGGATTATCAGATGATTCCTCTTCTGGAAGGTCAAAGGTGACTTTCTTTTCGATGAAGGAGTAGTCATATTATTTTCGTGAAGTTGTTGGTCCACTTGAGTCTCCATTTGAATAACCATTGAATTTTTTTCTCCTTGGTCGGTGTTCGTCCTGCGTGTTTGTTCTTAGTCTTCTTAATGTTGGGCACACTCCTGAGTTGGAACGATTTGGTCAAGTTATTCGGAGTATGTTGACCCAGGGTGCGATCATGCATAAGTCTCAGGATCATATAAGAAACACTTTTCTATTGCGAGATCTGCATGAATTGAAATAGTGGGGGAGTCTTTGTTCTCAATTGATTTGATGTTGGAGCATTCTTGTGTCGAGTTGATTTAAGGTAATCAGAATAGGTTGACTCAGGGTGTACCCATGCATAAGTCTCTGGATCATATGAGTCGTATATTTTGATTTTCCATGGTGAGAGAAGTTGGGAAGGGAGCAGGAGGAGAGTCTCTAAACCAATAGTCTCATCAACAACCGCTATCTCAGGTGTAGCAACGGAGTAGGGCTCTTCTACCGCTTGATGGTTACGGTTGTTGAGGACTTCATGGGTTGCCCCAAAAATCGTAGTTCCTCAAAGACTGGGTGAGATCGAAGTGCTTCCAATGCTGTAAAATTGATTTCCCGAGTCTTGCACTCAATAATTACCTTAGCCAATGCTAAGAATGACTTTCCGAGAATAATTAGAGGCTGGGTAAATTCTCCTTGATGCTCAATATTAGTGATCGTGAAATCTACTTTTAGTGGAGCACCTTGGAATGTAATGATGACAGAAATGATTCCTCTCGGCCGCTTTATTGATCGATCAGCCAGTTGAACGATCAGCCAGTTGAACGATCTCTCGTATCTTCCTGATAGGTCCGAGTTTGAGCTCGTGAAATATAGAGGTCGGGAGGATATTGATTGGTGAATCATCATCAATTCGATCATGGGTAAATGTCGTGTCTTTGATTCCACAATCAATATGGGCAACCGCTTCACTATGTGGCTCTTGGTTTTTCTCCTCAACACCATGAAGGAGGCCATTGACAAGATATGTTTTTCAGTCTTCGTTCTTATCCTGTCCGACTTTTTCATCATCAATTTGTCCATTACAAATCCTTTAAGGTCGGAGAAGTGTTCAATGGCATGTATAAAGGGAAGTTCAAAGATCAATATTTTCTCTAGTGTTTCCCGTAAAGCAGGATCCAAAATTTTCAGATCTTCTTCAAACTCATTTTTTTATGAATTTTCTGGATTTTCAATTTTTGGGTGTTTTTGAATATTTCAATTTTTTGGTATTTTCCTGTTTGGTTTGGTGATGTGGTGTTTTCCGTAGATGAGCAGGGGCTTTGATGTTCCGAGTAAGAGTCAGAGGTATAGTCATCCCTAGGGGAGTAATATGCAGAAGTATTGTTGTCAGAGTCATCCCTAGGGTGAAAATATTCTCTAGGTTTCTGAATATCCTCAGAATTTTCAACATGAGATCAAATCTTTTCCTCATTCATTTTTATATCTGGGCTCTCATAAAATAAACTGAGTCGGTCAGTAAAATTACTAAATTTTTCTCCATTAATTCAAATTTCTTATTTATCCTCGAAATATCATCCTCAAAAATATGTTCATGATCAATCAAGGGAGCAGTCGGTGTATGTTCTTGTCTTTGAATTTTTTACCTGATCATTTTCTCTTCCATTTTCCTGTATGAGCTGAGATGAGATTCTCTTTGATTATCCAATATATCATTGTTATTTTCTGAAATTTTCTCCTCAAAAATTATGGAAGGAGGCTGCTCAGTGGAAGGATTTTGTGGGAATTTGTAGATCTCATACTCAACATGCCGTGACTCGGGCATGTAATGCTGGTTTGAGTAGAGTCTACTTTCATGGTCATGATTGATCGTATCCTCAAGTAATGGAGTCATACAGGGCGCATATGTGTCGATATCATCTGTCTGGTCCTCTGTATGTATAGGTTGGTCAAAGGAGTGGTATTTGGGTTGGTCAATAGGGATTTCATCGTTAGGGTCAATCCAACATTGATGATCATTAGGTGCGAGCCTCTCCATTTGGTGTGATCGGGTTTGGTTTCTCGGCCAGTCATGAGACTCAAAAGTGATTTGATCTTGAAATGCTTCATTAGTTTCAGCGAGAAACCGAGAATAAGACGGTTCAGTCCAAGATGGTAAGTGATCATGTGTGGTCGGATGATTCGAGTACAATGGCTTGGAATTCAATAAGGGGACCGAATTCATCCGAGGGTCATAATCTCTTTCAAATGTTGGGGTTTGTTGAAAGGAGAGGATTTAATTGATTTGGGCCTGACCGAGACAAATTCATCTTCATAATATAGATCAGATGGGTACTCGGACCATTGTCCCGTCATTGTTAAAGGAAGTTGATGATGAATCGGCATGGTTGATCTCGTGCAAGTGCACGGGATATTCAAAAGAACATTTTATCAAGGAGATTGAGGGCACAAATGTGCGACTTTTGATCTTCAAAATCGGTTCACACACCAATGCAAACACAAATCAATCCCCGGGTTCACCAACTCACACAATGAAGCCGCAAGAGTTCGGCTATTATCTTTTCATTTTTAATTGGTGATAAGACGATCTTGGAAAGTAATTACCGAGTTGATAGGTCCGCAAATTTTCTTACTGTCTTGAATTCGTACGACTAGTTGCTCCTACTTTCAGCCAGTATAGGTGTAAGTACGGACAGTAAAACGGCTACCCGTGTTACTTAAGGACAGAGCCTTACATAGTGTCCTTTAAATCACCCACTCTGCTAAGGAAATCCAGACCATTTACCAGCTACACATAGATCATCACTGAGAAGCAGCTAATCGTTTTTAGAATCAGTAGCCTGAACAAAAATTTCGGAGTTGGTCTCTAACCTTAAGTGTCGTCTCTCGCTTACTTAGAAAAATAAATGCATCCAAGGACGGGTTGCTCTCCTGCAAAAAAATATTGATTTTATGGTTAATTAAAATCGGTTATATTTAGCTGTCCCAATTTTAATTAGGCGAGCACTGAAAAATTAAGTGAGCATAAATACATGTCTATCGTCCAGTCCCAATTTCCTTTAAACTTATGTGACAAAACGGTTGGAAGAAATTCAGGAAAAGCTGATGCACGTGAAAACAATGATGTATGCTCAGTTAGAAGACTTACAGTGATTGCTCGCAATCTCCATGTGGATTGCAATACAAGAATTGAAAATTTAGTCTATATGAATGCAAGTCGATGAAAAACCGCACCTAGCAGAAAGTTCGATTAGCAGGGAAGAATTGAGTTGAATTTGACTAAATTGAATGATCTAATGTGCATCTCAATTAAAGTGAAGTGTGACCCTAGGTCCAACGCATACATTGAAAATTTTAAATACTTTAAGAGTCGTATGTGCATGTCTAGCTTAAACGCCACTCAAGTTGGACCCCACCCTCACCGGAGAGTGAAACAGGGCACGACACACCACAAAAATAGTTCAAGATCTTTTTACACATGCGAGAGTCCAAACGGACACCGCTAGAAATGAGCAATTAATTACAGAAAAAATTTGCAGAAATAAAATCCTAGACTCTACGCTCTCTTATGACTCGACTCGATCTTAATTTTAATGCGGCTTTTCGGAAGTTGGTGAACATGCGTCGGTTCTTGAAAAGCGCTCCACGTACGTCGGGTACCTCATAAGAAAAATAAGAGAGTGTGCGTAAGAAAGTGACACAAAAAATAAATCAAAAAGAAAATAAGAAAATAAATACTGAAAATAAAAGAAAAATAAATGCAGGAAAAAATGGAATTTACAGTGAAAAATCGGGGGTCAGACTACCCGAAATCGCCTACTTAAAATGTGTGGATTATCGTTCGCTTAAAATAATATGTTGTTTCGTTGTAAGCGGACAATCGGAATCGGTCAAGAAATAACCACAATTATTTAGTCAATTTTTAATTGCATGGTTTTATGTTTATTTTACTTGGACAAGTCCCAAGGTCGAACACAAGGAGGCAAAGGAACAATCTAGAATTTTGTCTATCAAAGTCCGTGCACGATTTTCGAGGCGATCTTTTTTGTAATTTTTAATGCAATTTGAGATGCAAAATGCAAACTTTGGCCGATTTTAGGGACTAAAATGCAAAGATCAATCAAACGATGTCTGAAAAATATGAATTGGCCAAGTTGACAATAATGATGAATGAGTGCACTGTATTTTTTTGGAATTTTTTGATGCAAAATATTTCTTTTATGAATTTATGAATGTAAATGATGCGAATTTCAATATTTAATTATAATAATTATTAAACCTATTTATTTTCAAGAGACAAAATTATCCAAGATCTATCACTAGGTGATCAATTTTAGAAAAATCCTAAACTTTGAAAATATGAGATTTAATACCTATTAAAAATCAAATATTGAAATATGCAAAATACTTTTTACAAGGCAAACCATGACGCAGATGCAATTCTTTTTTGGCATGATGTAATAAACAACTAATTCTACATTTCGTGATTTTTTTGGTAATTTTTAGAGCAACGGTTAATTAGTTACGAATTTTCAAGCACAGAATGGGTAAAATATGTAATTTTCCACAAAACAATTAATTAATAATTAACCAATGATCACAACAATGTCAAGCATATGCTATAATGTAGAGAATTAATTGTAGAACAAAATGCATATTTCTGATGAATAAAATAATGTAATGTAGCAGTCCAAAATTGAGGGGGAGTACTGGGATAATTCTGTAATTTTACAATAATTAAAGGTAAAACAAATTGCAAAGAGGGGATATATTGTAATTACCAAAAATATAGAGAGTGGTTCTGCAAATAACCCAACAGGTCACGTGCGATGCATGTGGCCCGTGAGCTGGGATTTTTGGCTTCTTATTTTGTGCAGAAATAAGTGATAAAATGCAATTATTATCAGAACATGCATGAAAGCTAATTATGCAGAATAAATGAGGAAATGCCAAGGATTTTTAGGGATTTGAGATTAATTAATGACTTTTAGAGTGATGAATCTGAGATTCATCAACTACGCCCAAACTTTCCGCAAACTTCCTGTCGAGCAAACTGAAGTAGCTCGGTCTCCCGATAAGGGAACTCGAACTATGCTCCCCACCTTCCGAAACCGTTACATCTCGACTCTTGAAATGATGATGAGCATGCCCCAAATGAAGGTCCTCCTTCTTCTTGCACATCCGCTGCTTCCTCTTGCCAACCATAGCACATAACTGTCTCCTCCCAGCCTGCTCTTCTCCCTCTTTTCCCTGTTGCTCTCCTTGCTCCTTTTCCAACCTGCCACGGAGAAACATCCTTTTCGCAGATTTGGTTGGAAGTTTTCTTGAGATGTTCGTGGACGATTTCTTGATCTACAGAAATAGCTTTGATCATTTCCTATCTTATTTAGATCGAGTCTTGAAGAGCTGTCGTGAAGTGAACCTTATGCTCTCGTGGGAGAAGAGCTATTTTATGGTGACTGTGGGTGTTGTGCTAGGCCATGGCATATCAAAACGTGGCATGTAGGTAGACCCTATGATGCGGATGTTATTTCCAAACTCGAGTCACCAACAAACTTGAAGCAAGTCAGATCAATCCTAGGGCAGTCGGTTTCTATCGACGATTCATCAAAGATTCCAATAAAATAGATCGCCTGCTAATCGAGCTTATGAGCAAGGAGGCATATTTTATTGTTGATGATAGGGTCCTCCAAGCATTCAATCAACTGAAAGAACTGATTACCGAGGCTCATGTCCTTCAACCGCCAGATTGGTCTCTCTCGTTTGAGATCATGACAGATGCATCAGACTACGCCATTGGAGTGGTTCTGGGACAACGATGAGACAATCTACCATTTGCAATTCACTACGCTCGCAGAACTCTAGATGAAGCTCATGAAAACTACACTATCACTGAAAAAGTGTTTTTAAAATCGTCTTCACCTTGGAGAAATGCAGATCCCACCTGTTTGGATCCAAAGTGATCATTTTTACAGACCACTCTATCATCAAGTACTTGCAGACCAAGAAGTATGCCAAAGTCCAAAGTTATCAGATGGATCCTTTTGCTCCAGAAATTTGGCCCTTGAAATATGTGACAAATTTGGAGTTAAAAATGTGGTGGCAGATCATTTATCGAGACAATTGGAGTCCGATACTCCTGAGCAAAGCTTATTGCCTATTATAGAGACCTTTCCAGACTAGGTTATTCTATCAGTTACCTCGCTCCCTAGTTCGTCAATATTGTGAATTATCTTATATCTAGGAGAATTCCACAAGATTAACTGAAGCTGGAAGTTGGAAAATTTCTATCGGATATTCATTTCTATTAGTGGGAGGGCCCATATCACTTTTGAGAGAGTGTAGATTACATATGGAGGAGGTGCATTCCTTTAGAAGAAGTTCAAAGTGTCCTTGAGCATTATCATGCCAAAGAATCAGGAGGACACCACTCTAGAAGACGTACGGTAGCTAAAGTATTCCAATGCGGCCTCTAGTGGACGACTCTCTTCAAAGATGCAGAAGATTTCATCAAACGCAACATTAATTGTCAGAAGATGGGTGGAACAATAGGAATGAGAGACACAATACCCCTGAAGTACATTCAGATCAGATGTTTTTTATGCATGAGGTATTGCTTTCATAGGCCCATTTCCTAATAGACAGGGATATGAGTATATATTATGCTAGCTGTCAACTACGTTAGTCGTTGAGTGGAGGATATCCCAACCCGAGTTGCCGATAGTCACACCGTCTGCCAGTTCCTGAAATAAATATCATTGCAAGGTTCGGGTTCCCTAAAATTCTGATATGCGATGGGAGTAGCCATTTTGTCAACAGAGAGGTGAAGAAGTTGACATAGAAATTATGCATTGACATCATATCGCCTCTATGTACCACCCACAATCCAATGGTCTGGCCGAATGTTCAAATAATTATATAAAGGCAAGTTTGGAAAATCTTGTATGTCACGATAGGAAGAACTAGTCACAGCTCCTTAATTCTGTTATTTGGTCCTATCGGACTACCTACATGTCACCATTAGGAATGTCTCCCCACCACATGATGTACGACAAGCCATTCCATTTGCCAGTGGAACTCATTCATAAAACTTTATGGGCAATCAATGTATGTAATTTGGATTTCAAGAAGGTCGGAAAGAACACAAGGCTAGATCTAAATCGTCTTCTCGAATTTCGTGAGTACGCATACGACAACAACCTAATGTACAAGGAGAAGGTCAAAATGTAGCATGACAAGCACATCCGTCGCAAGACTTTCGAACTAGGTCAGAAGGTTTGGTTGTTTGATGCAAAGCTCAAATTATTCCTAGGGAAGTTGAAGAGCAAATGGAACAGGCATTTTATAGTAAAGCATGTATGTGACAATGGAAGCATCATGATATCTGGACTGTCATCTGATGCTCAACCATTCGTGATCAACATACAGCTACTTAAACCTTAATCTCGCGTATGATATATTCCTGTCTATGGTGGATTCAATACAGGTAGTCTATGATGAAGAAATTTACACTGTAGAGTCGGCAGAATCTGACAAGACACAGAAAAACATTTTTGATTAATAATCATTTTCTTCTTTTCTTCTTTTCATTTTCATTTTTCAAATTCTTTCTTCCATGTAGTTCTGCCCCATTCATCTATGATATACTTAGGACATGCTTCATCCTAAGTATGGTGGGGGTGAGTGCTCTTAGGTTATTCATTATTAGATCCATTGTCTCTCTCCTCAACTCTTGATTTTCTGTTTGTACTTAAGGATATTTTACCTTAAGTATAAGGAGAGACATACTGAGCTGATGATTTATTCATTCCTACCGTCGATCATCCCTGCATGTTGAATACAGTCTGCTATACTTAGGATTAATTGATCCTCAGTATAGGGAGGATGATCGTCTTCTCATTCGTTATTCAATTGTAATAATATAGGTTTTCCTATACTTAGTACGAGTCATGTCTTCCTTTTCTCATCAATCTATGAGGACATAGCTCAAGCTAAGTATAAAGGGGGTCATATATACGTTGTATATATTTTAGCTATAACTCGTAATTGTGTATTTTCAATAATATGGCTAACTAATAAAAATAAAACACAAATCAAAATTCTTTGTATACATTGATGAATAACTCGGGTAAAAATGTTTGAAAAATGGTTGGAAAATCTCTTTGAAAAATCTTTTGAAAACTGTTTAGAAAATGTTTTATAAAATATTTTCAACCTTAATAAAAATATTTTGTTTGTACAATTTTTTTATTTGTTTGAATAAAATATTTTAAAAATCTAATTGCAAATGATTTCGAAAATGATTGCAAAAAATAGTTGGAAATATCTATACATACTATTTGAAAAAACTTTACAAAATGATTTTCAAATTGTGTAAAATGATTGCAAAAATTATTTATCAAATTCTTTCAAAATAATATTGTCAAAATGCTTGGAAAAATCTTTTCAAATTATTTTTAGAACTACGAACATAATTCAAGTAAATAAAGATCCTTTACAAACATTGTATATATAACATGTAAATTCCTAAATCCTTAAAGTATTTGCAAATACAAGATGCGCTTTGATGAGCCGACCGATCAACTAGAGTTAATTATCAAAATAAATCAGTGGTCGTTGTGACCATAATTAATCGTCTAACTCAATGAGAAAAATATATAAAAACACTTTAAAGAAAATTAATCCATGAAAAGCAACATAAGCGGTCTTCGCTATTTTAATTTATCTGGTATAGAGACCAGGGGTCGAACATAAGGAGCACAATTGAAAAAATAAGTAGTCAAATTCCAAAGTAAAATAAAATGAATTTTTAATGGTTATTTATTTATTTTTTTAAAAATAAGGCACAAAATACACATGGGAAGAAATATACACAACACACTCTTTTTGTATTTTTTTAAAATAGTCACAAATGCTCAAAAACTGCAGGACATATATTTTTGAGTTTTAAATCCTTTTTAATGTTTTTTGATAATTTTCAAATTTTTCTGATGTTTTTATGATTTTATAAAAATCAAACAGTGGCAAAAAAGGAAAACATTGCACATCCTAGAGTAATTTGCAACTTAAAATTACTTCAAGTGCCCAAAATTCCTGAAAATTATTTTTATAAACCGTAGACAAATATCTACACACAGATTGAAAATCATTATTTTTTGATTTTTCTAAATTTTTTTACGATTTTTATAAGTTTTTTGGTATTTTGCAAGTTTTTTGGGTTTTGAAAATGATTAATGCACGAAATTGGATAGAATAAAAGTCAATGAAATACACATAATCTATTTTTTTGGAATTTTTTAGATAATATTTTATTTTTTATGATTTTTAAATTTCGGGCAGAGAAATGACATTGTTTTTTATTTTTAAAAAATCAAATAAAGTTAAAATGCAATGAAATTTATATACAATGAAGAAGAACACATCAGGAGTATAACATGATTTTTGAAAATTTATTGAGAAATAAAAATATTTATTTCAATCAAACAAACATATAATTTTAAGTTCTGGACATAGAGGAGTGGATTGCAATTATTCAAAAGTTTTACATCAAAATATAACAAAAATTAAAGATGGGATAATGTTTGCAAATTACCCAAAAAAGACGTACCACGCATGTGACTTGATATGGAGCAAGGGTTGATTTGCAATATCTGAAATCTCTGAGTGATGGACTGCAATTTGCCCCAATATTTTATTCTTTTTTATTTCACCCCCTAGGGCTTCTGTTGTCCTTCTTTGTTTTCGAGCCATAAGTCACATGAACAAAGGGGAAGAGAGGGGGCCACCGCCACCGCCTCTGGATCTGTACGGCGGCGCGACGAACGGTGCGGTGGAGGCGCTCTCAGCGCGGGTGGCTGGCGAACATCACGGGGACGCACACTGTGGGCAGAGCTTCTCCTCTTTATGCGAAGGGTTGGCAGAGGGCCGGCGGTACTGGGATCTTCCAAACGGGCACGTGGGAGGGGCGACATACGCCCCGCGATGGAGGAGGAAGGAGCCAGCTGGGCCGCGGGCTGGCGGGCGGTTGGAGGGCAGCAGGCAGAGGGCTCGCTCGCGCGGAGGATGTGGCGGAGGCGGATGGCGTCGACGTCGGATTCGGAATCAATTTTTTGAGGGTGATTAAAAACTACGATTAATGAGGATTATATATAAAATATTGATGATGAAACTGAAATGACAATTTAACCTATGATTAATCTAGATGAAAAGTGAGAAGTAAAATGGATCTTACCTGAGGGGAGACGGATGCCGTGATGGCCTCGGCGACAACCAATCCATTGTCATCGGACAGCTCGGGGGTGGGATCCTCAATCGACCTACGGGATTTCAAGAATGAGGCTCCTTCTCCACCAAAAATTGATCAAAGGAAAAATGAAGGAGGGGGAGCTCAATAAAAAGAAGAAGAAAAATAAAAAAGAAAATATGTACAAATAAGGAATGTGTTTATTGGTTAAATAAATAAATTAAATAAAAAATTTAATTAATTAATTAAAAACAAAATCCGGAAATAAATAAAATGATTAATTTACTAAAATTAATTAGCCACCTTAATGGTGGTTATCTAAGGTAAAAATCAAATCTTATATACATGGTAGGTTTTCAAATCAAATAAATGAATAAATTAAATAAATAAATTCAACTTCTGTAATTATATTAATTTAATTAATTAGTGTTAGATATTTAATTTTTTGTTGATTTTAATGTATGGAAATTAGTTGTATACAAGTAATATATATATACAGTACAATATACACATGTACAAATAATGGGAATTATTTTTAAATATTTTTAATTTTATTTTTTAAATTTTATTTGTATTTTTAATAATGAAGAGAATATTTAAAATTATATACATTATGTGTAAAAATAAATATGAACAAGTATATATACAATAAGTAAGTGGTGAAACTGCACAAATCACCCCAAACGACTTTTCAACCGTAACTCCAAAAATTATGAAAACCACAAGCATTTGAAAGATAATTTAATTTAGAGTACAATGGAAGTGAGTTTGATTCAATTTGAGTTTGCACGAAGTCGGAATTGGTCTTTCAATTATTGATTACAACTTTTTCTGAGTGTGGATACTTTTATTCTATACATGGTATTACTTTGCAATTATTTTTATTATTTACAAAATTTTTTTATTTACAACTTTTTGTTTAGAAAAATATTTAAGTTGAGGTCAATTTATATACAAATAAATAGTGTAAGCTTTGTACAAATATATAGGGAAAATTTATAAATTATTTTTGGATTTTTGAATTAAAGACCCTATCTCCCACTACTTTATTCCTGGTCGATCAGTTCAAGTCTTGACCTTATCTCGGGGTTCGGGTCAGTATGCATTTATTTCATAAATACATCCTTTATTTTCTTTTCTTCTATTTTTCTTTCTTCTTTAATTCTTTTATTTTGAATATAAAGAGTGTTAAAAATGCATATTTAACTAAGGGATATTTACACCCATAACCTGAGTAGTTCCGTAATTACCCCAGGAACCCTCGATAATCATGAATTACATACATGACCCTGAGTAATGCTTAATCTTTACATGGCATAACCCTGTGTAAAGTTCCGTCTTAATACTCCGTTAACTATGACGGAAAAAGTCATATGTTGACCATTTTGCCCTTCGAAAGACATCATATTTATAACATGATGCCATTTGTATATCAAATAAAATGATGACCCCATCTCCCCGGTAAGCCTAAGGCCTCCGCCCTGCGCGTCCCCGACAAGTAGCTCCCTCCGTCCCGCGTCCGCCTCCGGCATGCGAGCTCCAACCATCCCCCTCCCCTTCCTTCCCCCTGCATGCGAGCTCCAGGCCCTCCCGCTCACCCTCGGCAAGCCCCCCCCCCAAGATCCAACCCCCCTGGTTCCTCCTGGAAGCCCCTCCCCCCTGCACCCCGCGGAATCCCCCCCTCCTCCTCTCGAATCCCACAGACTCCCACCCCTCCCCGCCGCCCTCCCGAGCCCCGCTGAAGCCCCCTTGCCCGCCCCCTGCACCCGCGCCCAGCTCCCGTCCAGCCAAGACCAGCCACCAACCGAAGCACCCCCCTCCTCCGGCCTGGCTGAAGCCCCCTGCCCACCCCATGCTCGAAGCGTACCCCTCGCCCAGTTCACCGTCCCGCCAAGACCAGCCACCATCACCTCCGTCTGCCCCTTGCTCGAAGCCCACACCGGTAGGCTGAAGCCCCCTTGCCCACCCCCTGCTCGTAGCGTACCCCCCCCCCCCCCGAAGCCAACGTCGGCCTGGCTGTAGCCCCCTGTCCACCCCCTGCTCGAAAGCGTTCCCACCACCCCATCACGAGGAGCCCGCATCCTCGCCCCCCTCCCCCCACCCCCGTCCCGCCTGCCCCTGCTCGAAGGCCACGCCGGCCCGGTTGCAGCCCCCTTGCCCACCCCCTGCTCGAAGCGTACCGATCACCCCTTCGCGAGGAGCCCGCGTCCCTGTCCACCCCCCCCCCCCCCCCCCCCGATCCTGCCAAGACCAGCCACCATTCGAAGCCCCACGCGACCAGCCACATTTTGAAGCCCTGCGCGCCCAGCTCCTGTCTCGCCACCAAGACCATCCACCGTTCAAAGCCACCCCCCAAGTCGAGCCCCCTCTCCCTGGAAGATGACCTTCTTTTCTTATTATTTTTTTGATTTAATCTCAGCTGTTAGATCAATGATTGGTCAGATTAATTCAGCTATCTGGTTGAGTTAATGGACTGGACTGAACTAATGAAAGGTTATGGGTGTAAAACGAGCGGTTATTCAGGGTCATGTATGTAATTGTGATTATCGAGGGTTTCTGAGGTAATTATGGAGCTACTCAGGGTTATGGATGTAAATATCCCTTTAACAAATGCGTGTTGAATGGTAATTTCATGAAATTAGTGGGTATTTACAGGTATTTGAATATGAAAATAAAGCTAAAATAAAAAAATAAAGGCGATGAATCATAGATTCGTTACGTTTCCATGTAAATATCCTATACATAATTATTTTCTAAAATTTTTTATGTTGAAAATCACTAAAAATTTTCTAAACCAAAAATCCATAAAAATTCGAAAAACCTTTTTTCATAAATCTATAAAAATCCAAAATCAGAAAATTACATTACAAAAAATATTTTATTTGCATTGTACACAACATCTGCATTTTTTCGGATTGATGTTGATAACTGAACAAGTCTAAGTAAAATCTAAAGATTGGAGCTTGGTTGGACCTTAATCTACTTAATCACAGAAACCTTATAGAACCGGAATTGAGGCACTTCAAGTCTTCTAGACTTAATCCTTTGGCACCACGAGACTTAGTTCAATGTTACCTTGACTACTTAAGTAGAACATTTCAGAACACACGCACGACTCTTATTGATAATGACATAGCTTGCACACATGAACCTTAAACTTTGCTCACCTCAGTTGAAGTTGTAGAGGACCGGATTTGCCAACACAAGACACAAGCCAATGAAAACATCATAAGTCGCACATTTATGGCCATTGTACCCCAACCTGATCCAGTAGACATGAGATCTAATGATCGAAGTTGTGGGTTGCAATAATGCTTCAAAAGAGTGATAGTCTACTGGCTCAAGAGGAAAAAGTCCATATGTAAATGATGTTGTATACAATATTTAGAAAAGTGTAATAAAAACACCAAAAATTGGGCATGCCTGAATGAAAATAAAGTACCTGTCAGAGTATGTATACAGATGTGTAGTCCAATAAGCAAGCTTGAGCTTCAAAGTCATATTCACGTGAGCCTACAGCCGAATGACTTGGCTACACTAGTCAAGCATCCAAGGATAGGTAGCTACACTTGATACCATCCATTCTTCTCTCCAGCTCCTCTTCTTGAGCTGGTTGTACTTGAACTTAGAAGGGAATTCCCCACTTCTAGAGGAGAGAGTTGTTGGATTGGGGGAACTAGGGTCACCTTGTTATTGAAGAATGACTTTTATCGTTTCGATCGAGAAGAGCTACATATCACACATATTGTCCAAGATAGACTCATAGTCATAAGGGACTGCGTATGACATCGATATCTTCTGACCTAGCATTTGAGGATACTTGGGAGAGTTTTGCGATTCTTAGAGGTTGTTGTGTTGCAAGTATGGTTTCCAGTAAGGTTCTGACTAAACTAAAATTTTCAAAGGCCCGACTTGAGCTCCAAACTTTGATATTATGAGGACATTTTTAAAAGTTAAAATCAATCCAAGTTCTTTCCTTTTTCTTTTCTTTATCTTCTTTTCTGCACTTATAGAAATAAGTGCTTGTTAGGGACTAGCAAAGGCAAGTATAGGGGGCGATGAAACTCCATTCATCACCTTTATTCTTTCATTTTGACCTTAAATCCTATCTAAATGCATGTGTATATCATTAATTTTCAAAATAAGAACTTTCTTAAATTGTAAAAAAACTAACATAAATATTGTGTATGCATTGTATTTAATTCTAAAATTAAGGAATAAAGGAAGAAAAGAAAAAGAATGTGCGGGAGGTAAGGGCCAATAAACACTATAAAAATACCAATTTATTTTGCCAAAGAATGTATTTTTGGGGCACATTTTATTCTTCATTATTTACACATCAAATCAATAAACTTTGTGCATGAAAAAGTTGTAGATAAAAATACATAATAAATACAAAATTGATTTCATATTAAAATGATATACGTGTGCATTCTACATTTAAAATAAAAACCCAAAACTCAAACTTCCCAAACCCATATCTTCTCTATATAGACTCAAAATGCATCAAATTCACCTTAATTATATTAACTTTTATTAGCTATTTAATGAAGGTGGTTTCATTTAATTTGGAGTCAAGATGCAAAAATAGGTTTTGGACCCATATTCTACGATATACCTGAATAAAATATTCATTTTTATTTGTTGTTTATTTTTTCATTATTTTATACTTTGTAATTTTGTAATATTATTTTATATTATATGTACATAATTAAATAAAATTAACCATTGAAAATATACTAAAATAAATAATTTGTATAAAATACATGGATGAATATACTATACATATCCCTATATAATACATGTATTTAATTAAGTGTACATATGAACTCAGAAAAATACAATAAAATTATATCCAAGTGTATTCAAATAAGTTATAATTATATAAAATTATGTATATAAAATAATACGAGTTAAAATACAAAAACTAAATGCCTAATACATATGTAAATGTACTGTAACTGAACCTCTAAACAGTAACTCATAGTAAATAATCTCGAAGAAACATATAAAAATATGAACTAAATACTACATAAAATAATCAACATTTTTTATTTTAGAATCCAAAATTAATTAATTCTTTTGTTATTTATTATAGATTTTACAAGGCATTTCTACCTTGCATTCATCTGGTTGGTCCACATGGACCAACCAAATCTCTTCAAAGGCTGACCTAGGGTCAACTGTACCCCAACTCTTCTGACTCTTGTCAAAAGTCACGGACCTCCCATTTTCTCACTATTTCTACGTCTCTGTCCTGCCTCTTCTCCATCGAGCTGCTCCATCTCTGTATAGTCCAATCACCCACGATCCACGCCAGCCATACCCATCTCACCAACCCCCCTATCAATCTCATACCATCTCACCTCGAAACCTCTGGGTCCACCAGCCTATAAACAAACCCTTCCATCTTCTTTTTAATTTTTGATCTCTCTTCATCGAGTCTTAACCCCTCGAATCACCATTGTTGGATTGCCGCTTGTGACAGGAGCCGGTTCTATGGTTCGTAGCGAGGAGGAGTCGAGGTTGAGTGCATCCAAGCCATCTTCGACCACCTTACCGTCGTGAGGTTCAAATTTGTGGTTTCGCCATGTTGAGCCCCCCTTTTCTATCATTCTTAGTTAATATGCTTAGCCTAGATTTCAGTTCCATTTTCATTTTAGCATTTAGAACCAGTATATTAGATGTTAATCTGATTTCATCGTTGACCTGGAGCTTGAGCTCCAGGCCCTATTCCATAGTGATTTGACTGTTATCCAATCCGTTGATCACCCCACTTTAACCCTTGACGTGTTCTAATCTCGTCCACCCATTTTAACCTTCGATTCGACCCGGTTCGAAGTGATTCAAGCCCCTCCCCTTCTTCTACATCATCGAAGCCTCATCGCTTTCATCATCCACGTAGCTCCAACTGCGATTTTTTAACCGAGAGCATTTCTCTCGAGCCACTACATCTTTTATGTAGGATGAGTCCTTCAGAGGAATCCTGGTGATGAACCGAAAAATGCCTCTTAATAATGTTGTATTATCGTAGTACAAGAGACAAATTTCGATTCGCCAAAAACAACAACTTCAAAGATGTGGAAATTATTTTTTACTTACAAGATACCAAGGTCGAACACAAGGACACGAGCTCCTAGTTTATTCATCGAAAAATATTAATTTAATAATGAGCGATTAAATCCTAAACCTAGGTCTTCATATGCAAATGCAGATGTGATGCACAGATATATGATGCATCAATTTTGATTTGATTTTATGCAATTTAATATAAGATGCATGGTGTAGAATATGCAATAAATGAATATACAAAAAATAATGTACAAATATATCCTAAAATTATCAAATCAATGAGCAATAAAATAAGGACTGGTTTTAGAGTCAAATTGATCAATAAGGATAATTAATGACATTTAAATCAAAGAGCAGAAGACACTATAGATCATCCAAAATTAACACATATATTTCAGTGCCTAAATCAATAAATAAAATATGCCATTATGCAGAGAATCAAACAACTTCAAATAAAATTGAAATCGTTCGATTTGGAGTTAACATGCTCAAGATACGATCAAAACAGTGCTAGGGGCATAAATGCAATGAAATACATGAGAATAAAATGGCTAAATATCACAAATAGCCCCCTAAAGGGATCATTTGCAATTTCTAAAAGATAGAGGGTCCTCCCTATAAATTACCCTAGGCGTAGGGGCCTTCTGTAATTTTTGGAAGTCGTCGGGGCCTCGATGTAATTTCCCCCAAATACGCACGTGAGGCGCGTGTCTGGAGGACATGTATGTGAATTCAGAAAGGCATGGGGTTCTTCTGCAAATAACCCAGCCCCTCACGTGCGAGGCATGGGGCTGGTTCGGTTGGCGAAGCGAAGGCTCGGGGAATGGCTCGGTGGTCTCGAGCCTCCATGCTTTAGAGTGGCGACGTGGCTCTCTTTGAGCCGTTGGATAGACACCGGAGAGGTGCCATCCAACGATACCTGTAGTGTCTTGTATATGTTCTTCTTCTGTGAGTGGGCAACGATATCAGATCTCCGACGAGGCTACTCGAGGTCCACCTCGTCCCTCTGTGCATGCTGGATCTCCGGGACGATCCCTGGAGCATTGGAGATGAAGATTTGATGGAGGAGGATGAGGAGGCGCGGGAGGTCTAGGAAGGGGTTGGTAATGGACCCTCGCTGGAGATCCAGCTCTTGAATGAAACTTCTTGCAGAGCTCCGCCCATTGAGGGAATTGGGACCTGTAGTTGGTTAGCAATAGCCGAATCGGGTGCGAGGAGTGTATGAGAGCGAAGTGGGGGGTGAAGTGGGAGCCTAATCAAGCGTAGAAGGTAGAGGCTTAGTGGAATCCTCCGCCGTGATGGCAGAGAAAAGAGGCGGAGTGGTTGAGGTTGTGGAGGAAAGAAGAAGAGCAGAGGTTGGCACGAAGATACTGATGGTGTTGTAGAGATTGGAAGGTGATCGGGCGGCGGTGAAGATGAGTGTCAACAGCTGGTTAAAAAGGAGAAAAGAAAACGAGAATGAGGAGGCAGAGGGTACCTGATAGGAGATGGGGAATTGGTGAAGGAATCGACATGTGTTGAGCTTCTTGCGAAGCTCCGATCATCGCTCAACCTGGGTGGCCGCTCCATGGGGCTGAATGGTCACTAGAGACGCCGTAGCACAACCATGGCAGCTGTGGGTCGACACCAGGGTGAAGAGTCATCATCGCCTCGATGAACCGCCCCTCTGTTGTCACCGTAGGGGCGGGGGAGCTGGGCTAATGCCTGGGATTGGTGGACGAGGGTAGAAGGAGGCGGAGATGGTCGATTTATAGGCGGAGAGGTGGTGGTTGCTGACGGCAGCATGGCATTTTGAAATGGCTAAAATGAAGGATGTGAGTGATGGTCGAAGACGTTAATAGGTGCACGAAGATGGGAGGCGTTAGGGCTACGTGCAGGGAGCATTAGGAATTGGTGAGAAGGGTGGAGGCGGTGCTAGAATAGGAAGGGGCGATGGGGTATCATGTGTAATGGCCTTGGAGAGGAGGCATTTGAGAGGTGGAAGACGGGTTGTGGACTGTTGGATCTTGCGATCCAACGGTCCAGATGGGGGCGTCGGTAGACGGCGTGGCTCTGATCTTATGATCAGATCAGATAGCTGAGAGAAGCGCGGAAGTGAGAGGCCTTGATGAAAGTGGGGGGGGGATGATCGAACAGTTGGAAAGGTGAGCGGGTGGCGGAAGGGGAGCGGGCCACGTGAGCGACCCAGGGGGCACCACGTGGCCCAACCAGAATAATCATAAAAAGGAAAATAGAAGAAAATTTCAAAAAGAAATAAAAGAGAGTTGAATCAACAAAAATTCAAAATGTGAGAGTTGTAGATTTCGACGAGATATACAAGCTTCATGTTGATCAAAAAGTCAAAAGATGTCATTTCAACAAATAGATGTTTTTGGAAGTATTTTTAATAGGTAAAAACACTTGATTTTTAAGTAGTTGTTATTTTTCAATATTTTAATATCTTTTTAAAGCTAAAATAAATATATACAATATTTAATCTAATTTTTATGGGTTTTAATAACAGAGAAAAATAAATAAAATGTTAGTATTAAATATAATAATTTAGGGTTAGTATTAATTACAAAGGACAAGATTAACGACAAAGATGCGGAATTAATGAAGATTTTCAATAAAGTTCTTATTCTTCGAGTTTAAGAAGAGAGAATATTGATGATTGCTCGGAGGCTCATCATCGGGCGAGGTGATTCGATCTTCGGAACTACTCCTAGGTCGAGCGAGAAAGAGATATGCCCAGGTCCCGATCAAGGGGACCTGAAGCCTTGTCGAAGCCTTCTGCAGAAGCGGGGAGTTGCTAGGAAGCTGAGGAGCCAGATGACGTGACGAATCGTGCCCGGATGTAGCCGAAATGGGTGATTGAAGTTCACCAGCTTCAGTGTTCTTCTTGTTCTTGGAGGTCACCTAGTTGCGGCCCAATCGAGGCCCTCCTCTCAGATCTAATCGTAGCCATCCACGCGAGGAAAGCGTTACATGCGCTCCATCGTCGGATCTACTTAAGTGGCGCCTATGCGGTGCCACCACAACCGTTCGACAAATGCCAAATTTGGGAAATTTTGCGAAGTATTCCTCTGCCTTTTTGTATTAATATTTAGTCCAAACATCCCTCAAGCATGTGTATTATGTTCTATATTAGTTGCATCTAAACCCCTATAAATTTAGACATTTGCATTACAGTCCAAGCCACATAGGCTCATGTGCCTGTGCACGTGAGTTTGTGTGACTTTTGCATGTAAACCCCTATAGTTCTTGTAATTATTATTAATATTTAAATTTACCATTTTAGTTCAGAATTTTTGGGTATTTTACATTATAGCCCCTGACTTTTATTTTAATTGCAAATGTACCCCTACCAATTCAATTAATTTTTGTGTTATTTTCTATTTGTAAAAATATTAGCTATGCTCCAAAAATCAAGAAAAACAAGGTTTTGTGTCTCTTTGCATACTCTTTCACGTATATAATTATATTTACATTTTAGTCATTTTTCTTATTTATTAAAAATCAAATTAGCACGGTTTAATCCTTATTTGTTTTAATAAAATAAAAAAATCATAAAATCATATTTAAAACTCCAAAAAATCACTAAAAATAGAAATAGAAAATCACTAAAAATCAAAAAGCCCTAAAATCCTTATAAAAATTGTAAAAAATATTTAAAAATACGAAAATATTTATTTATGTCTTGAACTTTCTTTTATTATATATTATTAACTAAAATAAATTTGGAAAAAAATGACCCTATTTTCTATTTTTAAATTCCAAAACAATCGGCCTAATTTAAAAGTCCCTGATTTTGTGTATTTAGGATTTTAAAAATATCTAAAAATTAGCAAAAAAATCTTGAAAATCACAAAAACGTTAGAAATGTATAAAAAGTACAAAAATACTTTATTATGCAATTTTTTATTATTTTTAGCTTTATATATATATATATATTTATATTACCCTACAGTCTATTATATAACTATATATAGTTATATATAAGTTATATTATTAGTGATTATTGTGAATATTTTAATTATTTTAAACCTTAAAAAATATAAAATTAAAAATTAAAAAATAAATAATATTATAAAATCATTATTTAAAATATAAAAACCTGCAAAACCTAATTAAATAGTGTGCATATCTATATACGTCTATACATATATTATTTATTTATATATAATATTCTGTGCTACCACATATTGTTCCCTGAGTTCGACCCCTACATGCTTGTCTGATATACACATTCTTCGCAGGGTATAATAATTTCGATTCACACCTTATTATTCTTGCTTGATTCTATTTAGTGTGGGTTAATTGTTACTTAGTCATTTGGACCCCTTGGTTGTCATCACAATGACTTAGTGGTCCCGCCTCGTGTAAACCACAAGATAGTCTATAGGATTTTGGGTGGCTAAACAAGGGGTGGGCACTAAATGGGTCCACCTATATAACCCAACCAAATTGTTGAAAATGTGTCAAAATGATTTGGGTCATTTGGGTTTTGGGTCGAGTTAGACCCAAACCATATTCCTTCAATGGGTATTGGGTTAGTTGGTGGGTCTAATATCTTCCACCCAACCCACCCAAATAACACAAACTATTTCTTTGGATGACAAAAGATTTAATCACGTCCAACCCAACCGATATATTTAATGTATAATATCAAGAATTCTAAACTCCTATATATTTCTAATGTACAACTCAACCTCTCCGATCCAAGCTATCCGCTTGTTAACAATCTTGTCTCACTAAACATTATTTCAGTTGTTATTATTTGTTGTACTCAATGTATTTTTTCTCTATCATCCTTAATATGATCATTACATACTATAAAACAACTGAGAGCATGCCTTATTTCCAAACAACTATGCTCCAATCCCTATCCACTTTAGGTGACATAAATTATTCTTGAAAATCCCATAATCTTAACCGAACAACTCCATATCAACTTGAACGCATCTCAACCTTCTTCATTCATGTTGAATATATTTGTCCAATCTCCTTCTTCTCTATTGATCTTAATGCATGATTACTTTGACATCTTTTTCATATATCAATGACCCCATCATTACTTTACCTTCAATAAACAAGCTTTTTCATATGAGTAATTTAGTTTCCACTTTTCACCCAACCCAATCAGCCCAAATCATTCACCCAAACATCTCAACCCAATCTAATTTGGTTGGGTGATGGGTGTCATTTTTGCAACTCAAATCGAATAACACGAACCCACCCAAACCAGTCAAATACCCACCCCTCCATGCATCTTCACTTTCACTTTTTCCTTGCTGATTAATGGAACCTCATCGGAAACCATAATTCCTTTAAGAGGTATTATGCAAGGATGCCCTCTCTCGCCCTTTTTATTTGTCCTTGGTCTCGAGTTCCTTCAAGGCTGATTAATTCCGCATCGTGATCCAAGGTCAATAAAGGATATAAAATTCATAGCTCAATGCAGTCGGTGACATACCTTGTGTATGCAGATGATACTGTCAGTTTTGGGGAAGCAGCTATTCCAGAGGTGAGTATCTCTAGTCTTTTACATACCTTTGAGAGATTTTCTAGGCAAATAATGAACTATGCAAAGTCTAGTGTTACATTCAGTAAAAATACTAATAGATGCTTACAAAAAGCCATAAGAAAGGAGCGTAAGAACCGCCTTTCCTTTTTAAAAAGGAGTGTACATACGTTGCCTAATGATGGGAAAGCATGCTTTCCAAAGCCTTTCATGACCATATTCTTCGGAGAATGAAAAGCAAGATGTCTAGTTGGAAAGCTAAATCCCTCTCACAAGTAGGAAGAACAGTACTTATTCAAGCAACACTTTCGATAGTGCATGTATACCTCATGAGTACAAATATGCTGGTTGCAAACTCATTTATGGAAACAGACAAGTTACTTAGGGATTTCTAGTGGGGTTTCCTGGACAACAAGAGTCATAGAAGGATATGGAGAGATCCTCAAGCGCATCACATAAGCGTGTGGATCGCATCAAATGCGATCGGGAGCGACTAGTCATACTAGTAGATCGATGCAGCAGAATTTAAAATTTTTACTGTGATGAAACCACGTGATCCAATAACATTTCTTGGATCGTTTCATCTAAACCACAATAGGTATTAAGGTTACCTCTTGAAGCGTGGTTGTGATCGAATCTCTAAATGAAGAGACCTCCTGTCTCAAGTCTGATCCAACAGAGGAGACACTTGCGAGCACGTTAATGAGACGCGTCCTTCTTGCAATCCATGTTGATGATCCAAGCAGCGAATCTCTTGATCTCGTCACACAAGATCCGACATCTTCTTCACAAGCGAGGCACACCGAAGGAGATGGAGATCCACGAGCAAATACTCCGGCAACATAACGACGATGTTGCAACGATGGCGACTCTCTCAAGGGCTCCATGGTAGACAGCCACAAGAGAGAGAGGGAGAGAGCATTTGGCATGTAGAGAGAGAGGGAAAGAACATATGTCGTTGTTGTAAACTTGTAACTCGAAGAGTAAGGGGTGCCTTTTCTTATATAAGGTTTTCGGAGTCCATAAATCTCAATCCATGGATAACACACAATCAATGGATGAGATTGATTTGTGTTTCTTTCAATGGCCATGATGTTATTGTAAAAAATACAACGACAATTGATTTAATTTAAATTAATTTATATTGATAAATCAATATAAATCAATTCAAAATTAAATCACTTTGACTAGTCTTGGAGATAATGAGGGGATTGACCATATCCCCTAAGAAGGGAGGGATGGCTATCTCATGAGACTTCATTATCTCATGAGATAGAATGGGTTTATCTCCTCAAAATCTCATGAGACTTCATTATCTCATGAGATCCCATTATCTCATGAAATCTCCAAGATTTACATCGATATTTGTTGTAAATAATTTCACAAAAATAATTCATAATTATCTTGTGAACATTGCAATCATGCCATTGGAAAAATGTGAATCACATTCACATCTCAAAACAAAATGTAAATTATATTTTCAATTAATCATCCAATGTGAATCCAATTCACATCGATAATTAATCAACAAATATAAATTACAATATGTTCTCTCTAATATATTATAAATCACATTTATAATATATCTTATTAATATGGATAGTGCTATCCACATTACTCATATCCATGATAATTAAATCACATTTAATCATCTTGGATCTCTATTCTCTTATGCCCAAATGATATGAATCATATTCACATTATTCACATATTTGATAATTAAATCACATTTAATTATCACAGACAACTCTCCTTATAATATGAATCAAATTCATATTATTCATGATAATTAAATCACATTTAATTATCAATATCTCAGTGCTCGGATAAATATATCAACAATAAAATTATCCATGAACTCTTTCAAGGATAATGCGCTTTCTCAGCGGATACTTGGAGATAAGGAATAGTGACTTGGATATTGAGATCACATCTCAAATCCAGATCTTGCGAACCTCCCATAGATGCTTGATTAAATTAAGACCACAAATCTAATCTTCTCATTACATCGAATCACATTCAGATCAATGTCCAACATTTGGACTAAGATCATATTACTTCTCTATGAGAGGAGTCACTAAAATCCAGACATGTTTCATCACTCCCTCGGAATGGAAGCGTCATGGTTCTACAATCGTTTATGATCACATCACCCTCATGCATTCCTAATACCTGTATATCCTGCATACTGGAAGATCCAGAACAAATCCGAAGTTTTAGATCTCTTTTAGACTATCTCCTTCATGATTTTATCATTAAGGTTCTCATTCGATCATTGGGATTTGGTGTCGATTATATACTTTCCAAAAGCTTATATCATACCTAGGTGTTTATCATATACTTTCCAAAAGCATATATCAAACCTTACAAATTCAGTCAAGCTTCCAAAGTAAGACGACCACGTATGGAATTTGATTCTTCCCAATATCTCATGAGTGAGCTCATGTCTTCCGGTTCAGCAATGAACATGTATGATCCCTTTGAGAGATCGTATTACTCATATGCCATTGCATGCACACCAGCATGCCGGTGTATAGACCTTGGTTAGGTCATCAACATATTGGTCTGCCAAATGTACATACTCAAACATATAGTAACTCATCTGTCTCCGGTCAGAGGATGCGTGCCTGTATCGTGACAACATACGACATAGGACTTTGGTTATCTCAATCTCGTTAAGTCAACTCTTTGACCTAACTAATCTGACACCTCCGAATCTCTATTCCCATGCAGAGGACCTACATCAAGAGGTCGGTCAGATATTAGCCAAATGAGAAAGGATTGCCATCTCCTACTCAAGTTGGAGATCATCTCTTAACAAGCACTCGACGGTGCTTGATGAGTCCTCAATCTAACTCTTTAGATATTCATCTAAGCACCAACCTCTATGTTTCAATAATTGAATCAACAGTTGTATGATCATTAAGATGGCCATGTGATTTAGCCGAGATTCGGTGGTCGTAAGTTCTACACAAAGCGGGAACTCAGTCGGTGTGTTGACCACACAAAATCTCGACTAAAGTCAACAATTAACCCACACTATAGATCAAGAAATAAGATATAAATGTGGAGTTAAAATTTATTTTTAACTCTGCACAAGATGTATAGCAAGCAAGTATGCAGAGAGTTCGAACACAGGGAGCAAACATGGCAGATCAAATAATGTGTGTGAGTGAATGTGAGTGTTGTCTATACTATGCAAGCAAATAAATTTTTTATGGGTTTTAAAAAAAATTATATTTTTTTAAATTTTTAATTTTGTATTTTGATTTTTAATTTTCTGATTTTTATAATTTTATAGTTTATATATTTTTTCTTTTTCAATAATGGAATATAAAAAATAATGTAACAAAAGTGGTGATAAAATATTTATAAAAATATGCAAAAATAGCCAAAAATTTAGAAATAAAATCTTTTTGGTATTTTTATAATTTTTTACTGTTTTTGTGATTTTTGAGTATTTTTCAAAGTGTTTTGGTATTTGTAAACACTGAAATAAACTAAAGTAGTGAATTAGCTACTGACTGGGGGTAAAATGGGAATTTAAAAATACCAAACAACCATCAAAATTTTCCAAACTAGTTTTAAAATAAAGAGGATAAAAAGAGGAATCTACAGAACCTTAGTTTGTAATTTTTGAATTTTTCTATAATTTTCTATATTTTTTAGAAGTTTTTGAGTATATTCAAATTTTTAAGGTTTTTCTTTTGAGATTTTTAGGGATTTTTGGACTGACAGTAAAATAGGTTAAAATATACAGTAGGGAATGTTTTTGGAATTTTTCAAGGTAATTTAATATTTTTTTGGTATTTTCTAAGCTAGACAATGCTGAAATGGGGAGTTTTTTATTTTTAATAAATATTAAAATGAAATAAAATCAAAAACCAAAAATATGGCGTTAAAGTACAAGCACACAGGAGCTTAAGTCTAATTTTCGAGAATTTTTGGAATTAAAATGAGACTCCAAATAAATACTACAAGCATGCAAAAATATTAAGGCCTGGTAGGGGCGTTTCTGCAAATATCAAAAAGTATGGGGGCGCGCCTGCAATTTTTCACAAAAGTTTGAACTTAAACAAATAGTGTCTGGGCCAAACAACAAAACCAAAAGCCGCAAGGGCTTTATTGCAAAAGTCCCCAAGCGCACGTGAGTCGCACGCACGCCTGGGAGGGGTACAAATGCAATATCACCAAAGTCTGAGGGCTGACGTGCAAAAATGCCAAAAGTTTTATACTGCAAATGAATGTTTTGGAATTAAACTTTAATACGCAAAATCCCTGGGGGTACCCTGCAAAAACGCCAAGTCACGTGCGCGGAGCACGTGACCTGGCGGGGTCAAAATGTGAATAACACAAAATACGGGGGGCGTAATGCAAATGTGCCAGTGTTTTTAAACAGCCGATGAAAGCTTGAATACTAAAACGATATTACAAAAATACTTTTGGTTAAAAGGCAAAATACCCAAAGCAAGGGGCGCGATCAGACGATGCAGATGATTTCACTAGCCACGTGTCTGCACCACGTCTCACGATGCCGGTTCGCCAAGCAACGGCTGGGATTAGATGCAACCCCGCAGATCTGACGGTCTGGAGCGGGGATGATCCGACGGCACCTGGATGGTTTGGAAGAACAGGGGCAGATCGACGGCGCCGAGGTGTGAAGGAAAAACACAGCGAAGAACTCGGCCTGGATGACTTGGGAGCTTCAAAATCTTCACGTCTGGCACGTCTCTCTCCCCTCCGATGAGACCGAAAGCATTCTGGGGGCTTCCTTTAAGTGGCAGCGACTTCAAAATGGCCTGATGACGGCCGGAGGTCCGTTGCAGAGGTGGCGAAGGAGGACAACCCCCAGGTAGTCTACCTTTATCAAAAATGACCCCAGGAGGGGATCTTCTTCGCTCCTGGACCCTGCAAAAATACGTGCAGCACAACAGAGAGGGATCCAAAGCTAATATAAGAGGGAAATGATGGAAGTCGGTGACTCGCCGGAGCAAGCTCCGGCGAGGGGTGGATTTGGCGAAGGAGTGGATATGAATCGAAATCAAGGATGCCAAGCTAATCCTAAGGGTACACTGAGTAATAAAATGCAAGAAGAAGAGAGAAAATAGACCTCAAGAGTTGTGTGCTTGAGGTTGAAACCTCACGGCTGCAAGGCCGGAGATGGAGGTTGGAACGTGCGCAGTTGGCCTCGCAGCACCTCAACGGGGGTACGGGGCGTCTCCCCTATCACCGGAGTCGCACTTCGTCCTCTCCCAGAGGTCTGAGGTTCAACATACGCGGTTCAAAGGAAAGAGGAAGGTGAGAGGGTCAGTTTTGAAATGTGGCGAGGGGGCTCGAAGATCAAGACGTGCTGCTCGATTCAGAGCTCCACAGCTCAAGGAGAGCCTTGGGCATGTAAGAGCTCTGATCGAGGAAAAACTTCCATGAAGGAAGCATCATAAGTTGGTGCAAGGAGCGGCCCCCAAAAAACTTCAAAAATGGGTCAAAAACCCGTTCTGACATCCTACAGGACCTAGGGTCAGAGAGTTGACCCGAGGTCAACTCTTCTGCCCCCCTGGTTGGTCCACGTGGACCAACCAGGAAAAAGGTCATAAAAATCATTTTAAAAATAGTAAATAACATTAATTTATTTAGGTTACAAAATAAAAAGTGTTTTTTAAATTTATAAATTATTTTATTATGATTTTTAATTATTTTTATGAGATGTTTTTTTACAAGTTTACATTTATACCCTTTATAGGTATATTACCTATACATTTGATTATTTGATTTTTATTTTGTAATTTTAATTTTATTATTTTTATTTATTATTTTCTAAATTATAAAATACTTTTATACACACAAATATGTTTTTGTTTTGTTTTTCTGATATGTTTTGTATATTTAATAAAATAAAAGTAGATATTGTATAGGTCTGCATATAGGTATAATACCTATGTATTATATATACATATGATTTATTTTGTATTTTTATTTAGATTTTTATTCTTGTTTTAATGCACATAATTATTATAAGTAATTTTTATGAAATTATAAAAATATAAAAATATAAAAATTTAAAAATAATGAATAAATAATAAAATGAATATTTTAATCTGTACATGTATACAATGAGGGTCCAAAACTCAACTTTCAAACCGTAGCTCCGCCAAATGTGAAACCATCACCATTAAATAGGTTATTTTATTATATATACAATTAAAGTGAGTTTGATGCATTTGGAGCTTTCATTTGTGAGATACAGGTCTGGGAAGTTGGGATTCTGGATTTTTATTCAGACCATAACTTTTTATCTGTACATTATTTTTCAGTGAAATCAATTTTGTATTTTTCTTTATAAAATTAGTTACAACTTTCATGTACAAAGTTTCTTTATTTGATGTGTAAAAAGTGGAACCAAAAATAGGTCCCAAAATGGATAATGAATGGAATAATATAGGTATTTGACCCTTATCTCCCCCTACTTTATTCCTGGTCGATCTATTCATCAAGATGCCTAGGTCTCGGAGTTTTGGGTCATAAAATATTTACAATATTTTATTCTTTTTCGTTTCTTTATTTATTCTATAATTTTGGCTTTAATTACAGTATTTTATACACTATTTACAGGTACATGCATGAATGCTAAGATGGTATTTTTATTGCTATTTACAGGCATTTGCTAGGGTTTTGGTGCCAAAATGATAGAATAAAGATGATGAAATGTGGATTCATCATCCCCCTATACTTTACCTTTGCTAGTCCCTAGCAAACACTTATGCAATAAGTGCAAAAGAAAAAGAAAGAAAAGAAAAAGAAGAACTTGGATTTTTTTTATTATCAAACTTGTCTTCACAAAATCAAAGTTTGGAGCTTAAGTCGGACATTTGGAATTTTAGTAAGGGCGGAACCTTAATGAGAACTGAATTTGGAATCCAACAGTCCTTGAGAATTCCAAAACTATGTCCAAGTCTCCTCAATAGCTAGGTCAGAAATATCTCAATTCATACGCAAACCCTTACGACTATGAGTCTGACTCGTACAATGTAAGTGATGGTGGCTCTCTCCAACTGAAATGGCAAAGAAACTGACTTCTCCAGTACGACAACCCAATGATTCCCCAATCCAATAACTCCATCCTCGAGGAGCGGGGTATTCCCTTCTAAGTGCAAGTGGCAACCAGCTCAAGAGGAGGGGGTGAAGAGAAGAATGGATGGTAGCCAGTGTAGCTACCTATCCTGGGATGCAAGACTAATGTAGTCAAGTCATCCTGCTGTAGGCTCACATATTTGACTTTGGAACTCAAGCTTGCTTATTGACTTTACAACATTTGTACATACTTGCAGGCTTTTTATTTTTGTACATGCTTGAACACTTTTTTTTGAATACTATATACAGCAGCATTTACATAAGGAGTTTTTCCTCTTGAGCCAGTAGACTATCCCTCTTTTGAACCTTTATCACAACCCACAACCTCCTGTCTTTAGACTTCCTAATTACTGGACGGGTTGGGGTGCACTTCCCTCCCTAGAGGAGGACAAATGTTTCCACTTATGTGCGTCTCATACCGGCAAATCCAATCCCCTCACCAGTCCAACTGGGTTGAGCCATGTGAAAGGTGCAGGTGTCCAAGTTAGGTCATTATCAACAAGAGTCGTGCGTGTGCTCCGAAATACTCTACTTAGGCATTCAAGAATTCATTGAACCACGTCTCGTGATCCTCAAAGAATTAAGTCAACTAGACTTGAAGTACCTCAAACCCAGTTCCTATAAGGTTCCTGTTATTAGGTAGATTGTAAGGTCCAATCAAGCTCCAATCTCCGGATTTTATTTAGACTTGTTCAACTATCAAACTTAATCCGAAAAATGCGAATGCTATGCAGAAAATATTTTTGTGATGCAATTTTCAAGAATTTTGAACTTTTTATGGATTTTTGAAAAGATGATGCATGCATATGCAGATGCAATTTTTTTGTCTTTTTCAAAAAGATTTTTCAAATGTTTTTGGATTTTAGTTTTGCAAATATTTTTGGGATTTTTGAAAACAAAAAGTTTTGGCTGAAAACTAGGTTAAAATATGTACACAGAAGTGCTTCTTATATCTACAAGAAGTGGGTTTTAAGAATTTACAAGGTAAGTGATCAATTTTATAAGTATATAAATAAGATGGATTTTGGTGAGATGTATGTATTCCTCAAACTTATTTGACACATGTTTTCAAACAATTTTTAAAAAGTATAGTCCAAACTAATTTTTACAAACAATTTTACAAACATGTACACACATTTGAAAATCATTTTGCAAAGGTTTTCAAAACACTATATATAGATTTTTCAAAATGTTTTTGCATCATTTTTCAAACCATTTGCAAATCATTTTCAAACATTTTATTTCACACAAAGAAAATAAATTTTACAAACCACACATTTTTACACAGTTGAAAACATGTAACAAAACATTTTCAAAATAGTTTTCAATAGATGTTCACGATTTTCAAACTATTTTTCAAACATTTCGCAAAAAACATTTTCACCTGATTTATTAATCAATATATACAAAAAGAATTTGAGGAACAGAACACCTTTTTATTAGGGATTTTAAAGAATAATTAGCCATATTATTAAAAATACGAAAGTACGAGTTATGGCTAAAGTATATACACAATATATACGACCCCCCTATACTTAGCTTGAGCTATGTCCTCATAGATCGGAGAGAAAAGAGAAGACATAACTCGTACTAAGTATAAGCAAGTCTAAAGAATAAATAAACGAACCAATGAGAAGATGACCGTCCCCCCTATACTTAGGATCAAGGAATCCTAAGTATAGCAGATTGTACACAATGCAGGGAGGGTTAAGGGTGGGAATGAACAGATCGTACTCAGATTGTCTCCCCCTATACTTAGGGTAAGATATCCCTAAGTATAGACAAGAAGAGGAGACAATGGAGAGGATCGAAAAGAATAGAAGAAACTCGGGGTGCACTCCCCCCTATACTTAGGACAAAGTATGTCCTAAGTATGGAAAATTGTCTACAAGGGCGGCACCTTTTTGATACAAAAATAAGATAGAAAAGAAAAAGAAGAAAAGAAGAAAAGAGATCTGAAGATGGAAGGAGATCATGAGAATGTGCATGTCACTCCCCCTATACTTAGGGTAAAAGAGGTCCTATGTATAGGCAACGATAGGAATGATGACACGGAACAATGAAGGAACACTCGGCTCGTCCACCCCCTATACTTAGGACAAAGTACGTCCTAAGGAAGGCAAAGATGAGAATGGGTGGATGAGCAAAAATGGAAGAGAGAACCGAGGTAACGGGAGAGAATCTACAACATAAATGGATGATCATAAGAAGGTGGAAAGCAAACCTTCTTGCGGGACCGCTGAGGGATAGATCTGATATGGTGTATGTCGACATCAGGGTCCACAGTGGACGGAGGCCGATCAGGGTCGACACGGTGAAGGCCCTCAGTGGAGTCAAATCGAAAAGGGATGAACTGATCAATGGAAGCAGTATGGCTAGGTTCTCCCTTGGTGGTCCTATGGTGCGAAGGCACAGACTGGTGAGTGGAAGAAGTACGGCTAGGTCCGGCCTTGGAAGTCTCGCAGATGTCAAAGTGGAATGGACGAACTCATCATCATCGGAAGAAGTGTAATCGGAGTCGTCCTGCGAGTTTTCATCTAGGTCAAAATCAAAAGGAATGAAATCATCAATGGAAGTATACGAACTCTGTTCGTCCTCAAGAGTCTCACCCGTATCATCTTTTTCATCAAGAGGCCAAAAATTTTGAACATTCGCATCATAACCGACCTCAATCATCATTACTTTTGAAGGACCATGAACGGACTTATCAGTGGAACTGTTCAAACCAGGTCTGTCCTGTCTAGTCTTGGTGTCTGCCCTCCGCTCAAATGGATCAATCACATAAATGCTTTGGATTTCATCGACACATCGCCACACACCAGGAGGAGGAACTGCAAGGTCCATGCTTTCCGATTTCCTCCCCTTTCGGGAGATCCGTCGGGTCTCATCAACGGTCGCTAAGGAAGCATCTCTAGTATCATCAGATCGATCACAGGCCTCGGAGTCAGCTATGATCAGTGAAGGAGCATCAGGTGCAGGTCTCTGATCAACTGTGGGTGCGGTGATCGCCACTTCGCTCTCGTCAACAGGACGGAAGCGAATCTCTCCTGATCTGTAATCAATAACGACCCTCGCAGAGGCGAGGAATGGTCATCCTAGGATGATTGGAGACGGCTCCCCTGTGGAGCTCTCCATGGGCAACACGACAAAATCAACATGGTGGTTCATACCCTGAATAGAAATAACGACGTTTTCAAGGATACCCTTCGGCCTCTTGATAGATCCATCAGCAAACTGAACGATCATCCTAGTTTTCTTTAGAGGCCCTAAGTGAAGAGACTGTACCGGTGAGAAGGGTAATATGCTAATAGATGCACCGCCGTCCAGGAGAGTGCGATCACAAGTGTAATCAGAGATGGTGCAAGTGATGAAAGGTGTAGCTGTGTTCTTCTTCTTGGGAATGGGATGGTGTGTGATGGCATGGGCAGTGGCCATGGTCAGAATGTGACGCTCAGATCTACTCCTCCGCTTTCTCTTCTTGGGAAGAGGAGCAGATAATTGGGTCATGGCCTGCTGAAGTGGGGCACGGATAATCTCATGAATAGTAGCCACAACTTCGGGTTCAGATAACATTTTTTTGAATTTTTGGACTTCCTCCATACAAGGGAGGAAGTCGGAATCAGCATATACACGAGGTATGCCAAGAGCAGTCTGTACAGCGTCATCCTCGGGGTCAAAGGTGGGACTAGGTGTGAAAGTATATGTGGTCAAGGGATCTGGCAAGTGGATTCTCTCCTCACGGTATGAATCGACCAACTGTCTCCCGAACTCTTTTTGTATTTTTACATTTTTCTCATTTTTTTGTATTTTGGGCGATTGCAAGCTCCCATGATCACCTACAAGTAAATCCGAATCCCCGATGAAAGGAGCATTAATCTGATTATTCCTCAAGATCGCAAGATTATCATTCATCAAATCAATGCGCACCATCATCCGGTTCAAGATATCATTCACAGAGATCGAGGGAGGTGACTCCAACAGGTCAGACTCAGGTGGATGTGAAGGTAGAGGTGGATAACATGCAGATGGGGGTGGAGGTGGGTAGAAGTCCGAGATCTGATACTGCGGCTGAGGCGGGTATGTACAAAAATCAGAAAAAATAAGAGGAGAATCCTCCTGATAAAGGGAGGTGGATCGGCTGGAGCGAGCGAGGGGTCCGCAAAGTCCGGATAACATGCACTCCAGGGATCCATCTCTAAAACAAAAGGAAATGATTCGGGGGAGCACATCGGTCAAGTCAAGAGAGTGAAGAAGAAGGCGCAAGTGCGCAGGAGCGATCTAGGACACACACAAAACAACCACAACCAAAAATGAAAATAATGCAAATCCTCAATTTACCTACTCAACTCGGTAGAGACCGAAAATTCGGTCTTTTTATCTTGTTTGTTTTAGAGTTAGGTGAGAAGTCCAAAATTACACAAACACTTAGGGGACTGAATGGGATTTTGGGCTCTAACCTTAGTGTATGCGCGAGCAAATAAAAGCAAGGACAATGAGGGGATTACTCACCGCAATACAAAATTCTCTTTTTGGTAAATTTTAGGGCCAAGTAATATTAGCAGTCCCAATTTAATTGACTATCACTTTTTTGGATTTTTAATGAAATGCATGATCCTATCGGGGAGTCAATTCCTTTGAGCACCTAGGTTGGCAAAATCAGAGGGAGAGTCGGAAAAGCAATGCAAGCGGCAAATAATGATGGATGCTAAAGCGTAAATGCTCACCTTGCCTCCAGCACTCTACATGCAAGGATGCTCAGCAGAATTGGCACCTATCTATATGCAAATGCAAAAGCCGATGAAATCGCCCTAAGTTTCAGAAATTGCTATTATCGGGAAGAACCACAAGTTGACCACCAGTCCTCAACCCTAGAGTCTGGTCTAGGCTCACCCCTCCTCCTCTCGATAAATCGAGTTCAGGAGAAGCGCTTGGCAGGGAGAGCTCGTGGCACGACGAATTGAAGGTGATGACCAACTGTTTAAAATTTGACTAAGTCCAAATGAGACTATAGGTGCATGCAAAATATTAAGTGTTTGGCCTTAGTCTATCGCAAGAAATCCTAAAACTAGGGGCTCAATCACACAAAATAAATAAAATCGAAAAACAAAACAAAAGAAGAAGAATACGAAGAAAACACGAAAAAGCACGGTGAGCCCCCAGGTGTACAAACACCTGGAAATTAGGCTCAAGACTGTCCGAATGTCCGGGGGAACCTGTATTATTACAAATTAAGAGTCTCTCACTCACTTAAATTACAAAAATGAGTGCAAATAAAAGAAAATGCAAGTAAAGTAGAGCTCTGTCTTCAAAACTTCTCTTCTCGTCTCCTCGGTGCTAGGCGGACTAGCGCCGGCTTCACGTGGGCGCGTCGGCACCTCAAGTGACGCGCCTCCCTCGGTCTGCGGTACCTCGCACAAAGTCAACAAAGAGGAGGGATTAGACAGCTCAAAAGATATATCAAAGAAAGAGCAAACAAATAAAGCCGCAAAAAGTAGACAAGCTGTCACAACACTACAAAAACGATATCTACGCGCTGTTGCTCCCCGGCAACGGCGCCATTTGATTTAGCTGAGATTCAGTGGTCGTAAGTTCCACACAAAGCGGGAACTCAGTTGGTGTGTTGACCACACAAAATCTCGACTAAAGTTAACAATTAACCCACACTATAGATCAGAAATAAGATATAAATGTGGAGTTAAAATTTATTTTTAACTCTGCACAAGATGTATAGCAAGCAAGTATGCAGAGAGTTCGAACACAGGGAGCAAACAGGGCAGATCAAATAAATGTGTGTGAATGAATGTGAGTGGTGTCTATACTATGCAAGCAAATAATATTTTTGTGGGTTTTAAAAAAAATATTTTTTTATATATTTGTTTTAATTTTTAATTTTTAATTTTGTATTTGGATTTTTAATTTTCTGATTTTTATAATTTTATAGTTTATAATTTTTTTCTTTTTCAATAATGGAATATAAAAAACAATGTAACAAAAGTGGTGATAAAATATTTACAAAAATATGCAAAAATAGCCAAAAATTCAGAAATAAAATATTTTTGGTATTTTTATATTTTTTTACTATTTTTGTGATTTTTGGGTATTTTTCAAAGTGTTTTTGGTATTTTTAAACACTGAAATAAACCAAAGCAGTGAATTAGCTACTGGCTGGGGGTAAAATGGGAATTTAAAAATATCAAACAGCCATCAAATTGTCCAAACTAGTTTTAAAATAAAGAGGATTAAAAGAGGAATCTACAGAACCTTAGTTTGCATTTTTTGGAGTTTTCTATAATTTTCTATATTTTTTAGAAGTTTTTGAGTATTTTCAAATTTTTAAGGTTTTTCTTTAGAGATTTTTAGGGATTTTCGGACTGACACTAAAATAGGTTAAAATATATAGTAGGGATTTTTTTTGGAATTTTTCAAGGTAATTTGATATTTTTTGGGTATTTTCTAATCTAGACAGTGCTGAAATGGGGAGTTTTTGATTTTTAATAAATATTAAATTGAAATAAAATAAAAAACCAAAAATATGGCGTTAAAGTACAAGAACACAGGAGCTTAAGTCTAATTTTTGAGAACTTTTGGAATTAAAATGAGGCTCCAAATAAATACTACAAGCATGCAAAAATATTAAGGCCTGGTAGGGGCGTTTCTGCAAATATAAAAAAGTATGGGGGCACGCCTGCAATTTTTCACAAAAGTTTAAACTTAAACAAATAGTGTCTGGGCCAAACAACAAAACCAAAAGCCAAATGGGCTTTATTGCAAAAGTCCCCAAGCGCACGTGAGTCGCACGCACGCTTGGGAGGGGTACAAATGCAATATCACCAAAGTCTGAGGGCTGACATGCAAAAATGCCAAAAGTTTTATACTGCAAATGAATGTTTTGGAATTAAACTTTAATACGCAAAATCCCCGGGGGTACCCTGCAAAAATGCCAAGTCACGTGCGCGGAGCACGTGACCTGGCGGGGTCAAAATGGGAATAACACAAAATCCGGGGGGCGTAATGCAAATGTGCCAGTGTTTTTAAACAACCGATGAAAGCTTGAATGCTAAAATGATATTACAAAAATACTTTGGGTTAAAAGGCAAAATACCCAAAGCAATGGACGCGATCGGACGATGCAGATGATTTCACTAGCCACGTGTCCGCACCACGTCTCACGATGCCGGTTCGCCAAGCAACGGCTGGGATTAGATGCAACCGCGCAGATCTGACGGTCTGGAGCGGGGATGATCCGACGGCACCTGGATGGTTTGGAAGAACAGGGGCAGATCGACAGCGCCGAGGTGTGAAGGAAGAACACAACGAAGAACTCAGCCTAGATGACTTGGGAGCTTCAAAATCTTCACGTCTGGCGCGGCTCTTTCCCCTCCAATGAGACCGAAAGCATTCTGGGAGCTTCCTTTATGCGGCAGCGGCTTCAAAATGGCCTGATCACGGCCGGAGGTCCGCTGCGGAGGTGGCGAAGGAGGACAACCCCCAGGTAGTCTACCTTTGTCAAAAACGACCCCAGGAGGGGGTCTTCTTCGCTCCTGGACCCTGCAAAAATACGTGCAGCACAACAGAGAGGGATCCAAGGCTAATCTAAGAGGGAAATGATGGAAGTCGGTGAATCGCCGGAGCAAGCTCCGGCGAGGGGTGGATTTGGCGAAGGAGTGGATATGAATCGAAATCGAGGATGCCAAGCTAATCCTAAGGGTACACTGAGTAATAAAACGCACGAAGAAGAGAGAACATAGACCTCAAGAGCTGTGTGCTCGAGGTTGAAACCTCACGGCCGCAAGGTCGGAGATGGAGGTTGGAACGCGCGCGGTTGGCCTCGCCGCACCTCAACTGGGATACGGGGCGTCTCCCCTGTCACCGGAGTCGCACTTCGTCCTCTCCCAAAGGTCTGAGGTTCAACATACGCGGTTCAAAGGAAAGAGGAAGGTGAGAGGGTCGATTTTGAAATGTGGCGAGGGGGCTCGAAGATCAAGACGTGCAGCTCGATTCAGAGCTCCACAGCTCAAGGAGAGCCTTGGGCGTGTAAGAGCTCTGATCAAGGAAAAACTTCCATGAAGGAAGCATCATAAGTTGGTGCAAGGAGCGGACCCCAAAAAACTTTGAAAATGGGTCAAAAACCCGTTCTGACATCCTACAGGACCTAGGGTCAGAGAGTTGACCCGAGGTCAACTCTTCTGGCCCCCATGTTGGTCCACGTGGACCAACTAGGAAAAAGGTCCTAAAAATCATTTTAAAAATAGTAAATAACATTATTTTATTTAGGTTACAAAATAAAAAGTGTTTATAAATTTATAAATTATTTTATTATGATTTTTAATTATTTTTATGAGATGTATTTTTACAAGTTTACATTTATACCCTTTATAGGTATATTACCTATATATTTGATTATTTGATTTTTATTTTTGTGATTTTAATTTTATTATTTTAATTTATTATTTTCTAAATTATAAAATACTTTTATACACACAAATATATTTATGTTTTGTTTTTCTGATATGTTTTGTATATTTAATAAAATAAAAGTAGATATTGTATAGGTCTGCATATAGGTATAATACCTATGTATTCTATATATATTATTTATTTTGTATTTTTATTTAGGTTTTTATTCTTGTTTTAATGCACATAATTATTATAAGTAATTTTTATGAAATTATAAAAATATAAAAATATAAAAATAATGAATAAATAATAGAATGAATATTTTAATCTGTACATGTATACAATGAGGGTCCAAAACTCAACTTTCAAACCGTAGCTCCGCCAAATGCGAAACCACCACCATTAAATAGGTTATTTTCTTCTATATACAATTAAAGTGAGTTTGATGCATTTGGAGCTTTCATTTGTGAGATACGGGTCTGGGAAATTGGGATTCTGGATTTTTATTCAGACCATAACTTTTTATCTATACATTATTTTTCAGTGAAATCAATTTTGTATTTTTCTTTATAAAATTATTTACAACTTTCATGTACAAAGTTTCTTTATTTGATGTGTAAAAGGTAGAATCAAAAATAGGTCCCAAAATGGATAATGAATGGAATAATATAGGTATTTGACCCTTATCTCCCCCTACTCTATTCCTGGTCGACCTATTCATCAAGATGCCTAGGTCTCGGAGTTTTGGGTCATAAAATATTTACAATATTTTATTCTTTTTCTTTTCTTTATTTATTCTATAATTTTGGCTTTAATTACAGTATTTTATACACTATTTACAGGTACATGCATGAATGCTAAGATGGTGTTTTTATTACTATTTACAGGCATTTGCTAGGGTTTTTGGTGCCAAAATGATAGAATAAAGATGATGAAATGTGGATTCATCACCATGGTACATAACCCTAATTATACTAAGGGACCTATTATGCAAATTAGTTATTCTTCATTTTAGATCTAGGAATGATATTTGCAATAGCATTTATTGCATAATGGCTCATCGTGGGCTCGCATGTCCAACAATTACTATATAAAATCCTGGAATGCATTTTCCTTGCCAAATCACTTGAGAGGAGTTGGAATTAGACAAGCACAATCGATGAATAAATCCTTAATTCTCAAACTTTCCTGGTGGATAATTGAACCCCAAATAGACCTTTGGAAACAAATCCTTAAAGGAAAATATTTCAGGTCAACAGACTTTGGGATGCTTCCACACTTATGTCTTTCTCCCCATTTTGGAAAGTTATCATTGATTCCAAAGCATATTTATTCGAAAACATGGTGATGCTCATTGGAACTGGAATGGCAACCAATATATGGAGGGACCAATGGTTGCTTGATTACTCAAAACAGTTGCATCCCAACAACGATACAAGTTTTACTCCTACTATGGTTTGCGATTTACTGAATCCAAATGAGCATTGTAATCTACAATTAATTCGATAATGGCTCCCTAGCGTCAGCATCCCTCACACCATCAAGCTCACTCCTAATCATATGGAAAATGGCATCTTGATTTGGAAGCCACATCCTTCTGGCCGTTTCTCTGATAAGTCTGCATACCCACAATTAATCAGCGACAAAGGTGTTGCATTACCATATAATATTGTATGCATTGAAAAGATATGTAATCACAAGGAACTCTCCCCACGAATAAAACTTTTCATGTGTAAGTTCCTGTCAAAATGCTTTGCAATATGTACTCAGCTCAAGGAGAGAATTCACCTATAGATGACATGTATGCACTATGCTCAGAGGTTGTGGAAGATGAGATTCATTTATTTGGCACATGCCCCTGCGCTCGAGCAATATGGTTTGCATTTTCTTATAGAGTCAGGCCTTCAAAAATATGCGACCATCTCTCTAAACTTCCTAACATACTTTTCCAGAGAATCGAAATACTTTGTTATGGCATGCATAATTTTGCATCATATATGGTTGGAGTGTTGCATTTCGAAGCATGCACAATCAAGGTCAGATGGAAATAAATAAACAATTGACATGCCATCACCGTGGGCACCGATGAGGCAGGGCATGGACGCTAGAGAAACACAACCCATTTACTGCTAAGGTAGAGATGAGAGTTTCTCCAACTCTCGCAGCGGCTGTAAGTTTTGGACTTGTTTCTGAATCACATCCACCAACGTTAACTTCTCGCTAATAAATCCCATGTTGGTGTTGGATTCAGATTTTGAAATGTTAACCACCTTATGATGCTCTCGGTGATGTGGTGGCTGAGGGACTTTCTGAAATGCCCGAGTAGAGTCAACGACTCTCGAGTTCTCAGCCATCCCTTCGAAGATGGCCCAGACTGACTCAACATCCTTGTTCAAATAGCTGCCGCCACATGCGGCACTCACTAGCCCCTGGATGTCCGGCTGGAGTCCTCCAAAATAATTTTGAACTAGCACCTTCATCGGTATCTCATGATGTGGGCATCTCTCCGTAAGGTCTTTGAATCTATCCCATGCCTCATGGAAAGACTCATGCGGAAGCTGCGTGAAATTGGAGATATGACTCCTCATCATGTTCGTCCTCCCCAGAGGAAAATATTTACGCAGGAATGTGGACTTCAGATCGTCCCATGTAGAAATTTCCCTTCCCAGGTGACTCGACTAGTAAAGCGCCTTATCAGCTAAGGCGAAGGGAAAGGCTTTGAGGCGTACAGCCTCCTGCGTAACTCCTGGATAACTAGCCGTACCACATATCTGATCGAATTGCTGTAGAAAGGTAAACAGCTCCTCTGTGGCATTCCCGTAGAACTTGGGAAGCAATGAGATGAAGGACAACCTCAATTCGTATGACCCTTGATTCGACGGTAGCCGAATCCAATGATGGAGCGTTCTCGCGCTCGGGTCATACTCTTTCCGTAAAGTAGCGGGAACCACTGCAGGCAGTAATTGGTTTCCGGCCCCTGCTCGCAGCGCGGCTATCTCAGCCCGCGACTCGTTTTGAGTTCTGAATTGTTCTCGAATCTGGATGTTCATCTGTTGGAGAGTGTCGAGAATCCCGGTCGTAATATCTGCGGAGTCTGGTCTTCCTTCATGATGTTCCTCAGCTGGTGGCCTCTCATCTGCTGGTCCTTTGTCGCGAGCCATCTGCTTCAAATCGTCTGGAAAAGAAAAGCTCTCGTAAGAACTCAGCGAAAATTCGGCTGGAGATCTTGATGTATTGAGGCAAGGGTCTGCCTCAATATTCTGGCCATGAGGCGAGGGAGTCTGGGTCGGACTCTTCTCGAGATCAGATGGGACCAGCTTGGGAAGAGAGTCATCCCAGGCTTGTGAAGATGTACGAACGACGGTGGACGGTCGAAAGCTCACGGAGTCTGAGCAGAAAAGCCATCGAGACGTCATCTTCGATATCAAGAGAATTATCGGGAGAGCATGATTCGTGATTCAAAAGAGAGAGAAAATGCGTAAAGCTGCGGTAACTCATGCCCTGCAAGCAAACACAAAGCAAACCCCGCTTTCACCAACACAACCCAATGAAGACCGTAAGAGTTCGGTCTTTTATATTGTCAGTTTTAGGGTTGTAATTAGCAAACGAGTACATTCGATTAACGCGAGCTGATGCGAGCTGATAGGTGCCCGATAGTTTCTCTGAAACACTAGCCCGAGTCTTTACATAAAATCACTTGCACTCAGCTAGTATGGGAGTAAGTACGGACCGTTTCCGGTTACCCGTGTTACTTGAGGACGGAGACTTGCGCAGTGTCCTCTAAACCTCCCACTCTGCTAAGTAAACCCGGACCGTTTCCGGCTACCCGAGCGTACCCACTGAGGAACAGTGATTAGATGCATAGACTAAGTAGTATTTCACGAGAAATACGGAGTTTTGGCTCTAGCCTTATGGGTCATCTCTCGCTAGCGTACTCTGAGAAGATGTGCTCTCCCAAATCAGAGGAACCTTTAGGTTTTTTAGGTCAGATATCTTAGCAGTCCCGATTTTATTTTGAGTTTTATATTTTTTTTGAGTTTTTTCAAACAAACGTCTACTTTTTTTATTTTCTTTTTATAACAATCCTAAAATCATGCACCTAGGTTGCAAGTCCTAAGACTATCTACGTAGGCACAATCAGATAAAAGAAAACAAAACTCCTAAACAAACACCTATCGAAAAAGCCACGGAAAAACTGTCGAGGCGAGAAAACCGCGGTGGGTGCCCTGATCCCCCGAATACATGGTACTCGGCAAATCAGACCCCCAAAAAAAATAGGGGGGAATACAAGTCGCGATGTTCTTAGTGGACCCCTTCTACCAGAGTTCAATACAACTTTCTCTCTCTTTCTCTCTCTTTTACAAAATTATACTAATTAATTTCTGCCATCTGCAACCGACTTGTAAAGAAAGAATCGACCTCTGCTCTTTCAACTGACTCGGCTTCCTAAGAAACCGGCTGATCCTGCAGGCCCTGTAAAAATTAGTTAGTAGCTAAAGAATATCGAGAAACGATTTGAGAAATGACGTAAAAAAATGAAGAAAAGCTACGAAAAACAAAAAGAAGAGAGAAAATAAAATCACAAAAATATGTAAAAAAAAAATCAAAATACACTAATGCCTCCCCGACAACGGCGCCATTTTGATGCGGCTCAGATCGGTTTACTGTTTTTTTAAAAGAAAAGGTTATCGGTGTTGAAAAACTGCAAAGAGATCCTAGTCGATCAAATAAAGATAGGTTTTTTAGAAAAAAATCTTGCACTAATTATTTAACCAGGGAAGTGTGCCTGGATCGAACACAAGGAGGCAGAATAGTATATTTTGATTTTTTAAGAGAAAATATATTTGTGATTATTTTGTCTCTTCTTAAAGCGGTCAAGGAAAAGCAATAATTTTTGTGGAGTTTTGATTTTTTTTAATTTTTATTTGATTTTATTTTTTTCCTATTTTTATTTATTTTTCAAAGTGATATTTTTCAAACCATTTACCTACTATATAATAAATGAAATATAAGTGAAATTTATATGATACTATATAGTAGGTAAAGGGGAACGAGCAACAGGCTCGAACAACACACGAAAACAAATCAAAACGGATCAATTAGCGACAAAGTAAAACACGATGAAAACACGACAAAAATATACAAAAAATTACTGAAAAACTTGCTGGGGTAGTTGCGTAACTACCCTAAAAAGAACTACGAAAAATTATGTCAAAATAGGTCCTAAACTCCCCTACAGGTCAGGGGTATAAATGCAAGAAAAAGAAACAAAAATTATGCAAGTTGGTCCTCAGAGAGGGACTGTTTTGTAAAAAATAAGAAAGTTTACATTTAGGTCCATGTACGGGGACCTAAATGTAATATCTGGAAAACTTTGGAGCTTTCTGTAAATCTGGAACTCTTCGGGTCTCTTTGCACAAATCTTCTACCGGTTCACTTTCAACGACAGAGATTATATTGTGAGGCGCGATCTGGAGCATCCGCTGATTGCCACGTGTCGAGAGCCTGTAGCGCGGGGCTGTTCTTGAGGTTCTTGAATGGTTGACACATGTGGCGACAATGGCTTCTTCTCCGATTTTCCACGGGCAGTTGGCGACGATCTAGGGCCTCCGGCAGGGCCAGAGGATTAGCTCCTCTAACCCTCGGGCTCGCCCGCGGTGGACGTCGGTCGGCGATGGCTCAGAGCAGCGGAAATCGACGAGTTAAAGATGGCGGTCCGTTGCTCCTGGAGGCTGATGGAAGGTTAATGCACCTCCTTTGAATTGCGATTTCATGAAGATGAAGATTCCAATTGACTTGAATTCGCTCCTGATGCAAGATGGATATGCAATTTACAAGTTTATGTTCTCGATTTGCTAGAAATTGGCCGATGGATTAAGTGTTTGCAAGATCAAAAAAGTGGTTTCCAGACTTAATGAAATGTGCGTGAGAAATGTAAGAAAAAGGAGATGCGATTTGGATTGATTTGAAACGATTTGGAGTGATGCTAAGACATATCATTTAGGATAGAAGCTTAGGCTAACTAATTACGTGATTAGACACGCTAATCGTGGCATGAGTATCGAGAAGAAATTTGATGAAGATGGAGGAGTAGATCTGGGAATGCAGAGGTGTATTACCTCAGATAGTTGCTCGACGATCGATCTTCGCCGGAGCTGGACGCGCGCAAGGTGGTGATGCAAGGCAGAGCTATCGCCTTGGAACTCCTCCCCGAAGGTCCTTCTCCCACGCGGGCACCGTAGATTGGAGCTGTCACCTCTTGGACGAGCGGAGCGAGGCGAGGAAGAGAGGGGTCGGCCATTGGATGCCTGGGCTTCAAGTGGTTATGAGCGAGTTAGTTGGAAGTTGCGATCTTTGAGGGTTTATATAGGTAGATGTCGCGATCCCCAAGTTAGATCTAAGGGTAGCCGAAATTCTTGGTAATTAGGAGAGTGTATCCAAGGGTTTAGATTGTCGGAAGAGATTAGGATACGTGCGTGAAAATTCGGTGAAGAAGATCGGGTGGAACAACTTCATTACTGGCTTCTTGAAGAAGATGAACCAGGTGATGACACGTGTCAGCACCTGGTTAGCCAGATGTGCGGATTTCTTATAAATTCAATATTAAATAGTAAATAATATTATTTTAAATAGGTATAAAAACAAGAAATGTAAATAAATTATCTAAATTATGGAATAATTACTTTTATAAATAATAAATATTATTCGAAATATAAATATTATATTAATAAATATGTATAGATAAATAGATTTTGGAATTTTAATTTAATAAATAAATAATTAGATATTAATTTTATATTTTCTTAATTATTAGAATAATAAATAAGGGTTGTGTGAATTTTTAGAGATTTTAGTAAATTAATTTACATATATTAATAAATATAGGTATAAGTTATCCAGTTCATTTTCCCTATAAATTAGGGTTTTGGATTTTATTAAAATAATAAATAAGCTTCAAAAATTCTGAAATAAATTAGGATTAAATTACAAGATCATGAAAATAATTAGAAATTATAAAGTTAATAAAACTATAAATAATGTCTTCTACATAAAATAAATAGCCCAGAAACCCCATTGTCATTTGGTCCCAAAACCGACTTTTTGTAAACGGACTCCGAATTCGATGAAACCACCTTTATTAATTAGATAATTTTTTATGAACTTTAAAGGTGAGTAGAGTGAAATTGGAGTTCGTATGAAGAAGTTATGATGTTCGGAAATTGAGATTTTGACAATTTAAAAGCTGGATTTCTTAGCATATATACATGGTAATATTTTTAACTTATTTTTATAAGTTTATATACATTTTTAGAAATAATTAGGAAAAGAGTTTGGTGAAAAATATGTACATATGAGTTAATTAAAAATCAATGAAGTTTTGTATTTATTTGATAAATAGTGAACAATGTGTGAAGTGTGTCTTAATTTTTTAGGGTTTTCTTTCCTTATCTCCCCTACTTATTAGTTTGTTGACCAATCCATGCTGACTTGGTCTCGGGGGTTAGGTTATAAATATACCTTGCAGTTATATTTATATTTATAAGTCATATTGTACATATTTACATATCACCAATCTGCCTTATTTTCTTTTCTTTGTTCTTTATTTATTTACATGATTTTGATGCTTAAAAGTGAATATTTATTTATGAATGAAGTTTTTATAAAAGATGGGAATTAATGAATATTTACATGCATTTGTTAAGGGTTTTAAGATAAAATACGACAGAAAAGTTAATGAATCATGGATTCATCAGTTATCAATTAGTTCACTACGGCAAAATACAAAAAAAAAATCCCTACAATATCAATATACCAGGGTATAGTACCCGCGCTTCGCGGCGGGAGACACTTCATATTTCTTTTCCTTTTTCTTAAAATGAACAATATAAAAGATACTAATTAGTACAATTTTTAAAGAATAGTTGTATGACCAGATTATATTAGCCGAATTTTATAATTTTACATTAAAATAGTTGTTTGCTATAATTTATTTCTAAAAATTCTTTAATCTGTGTATGTTAAAATTACCAAGTAAGATTTTGAGTGTGTATTTAAATTAATCAGGTATTAAGTAGAAAGATATAAGAATATGAAAATCCGACCATGTAGTAAATAGATTAAGAAAATTTAAATTATGGTTATTATTAAGCTAAATGAGATTTAGATATTTCGAATAATAACACGTCTTTCCTTTAACAACATGAACTGAGAAGTTACTTCTCTTAATGAATGCAAAGTTCTTAATAAATGCAAAGTGCATTGAAGTATCAATTGTAAATGTTTTATGAAAATGGTAGAAGTGGAAATATCCATTGTCATTGAATAGTTTTTAAACTTTTTAAGAAAACATATTAATGAGAAAATACATGGTCATGTTTGTAGAATATGCATCTCGAGTTTACGTAAAATGTGGTAAGAAGATCCACAGTTATACGGAACCTATTAGAGTCCACGATGAGGCAATTTATCTTCCTCCTCAAACGAACACTGCTTCTACCAGTCATAAAAAATCCAGTGAAGGTATTCTAAATCCACAATTAAAATTTTGTCAAAAGTAACGAAGACATGTTACAGCTTGCAACCAAGAGCAACATAAACTGTTTCTTCTACAACAATCATTCATCAACAACGGGTAATATATAGTATAGAAAACCATCACCATTAAAACTGTGCAAAAGAGAACCACGCATTGAACAATGCAGGAAAACTGATGTCAATACCTCATCATCCCGTACGGATCTGTGGCATGAGAACTGACGGGCTGAAAATCCAGCCCTTTAAAGAGTGTGGAATTAACACTCGGATCGTCATCGTAGTCGGACTGGATTCGGTCCGTCAAAAACCAATTAATCTAACTCAATAGAATCGAATGGTCGTATTTATATTTTGCTTGGGCTAGCCCAAGGTCGAACTCAGGGACACGAGCCTCTCTCGTGATATTTAGACTCTTATTAACTTTATTAAGTGTTGAATTAGAGAACAGTAGGTCAATATAAATGCTCGAAGACAAAACAACAATGCATCAAGTAAACATGGAATTATGCATTTTTTAATTTGATTTTATCATGCAAATAAATGTGATGAAATGCAACACAAAAATATGCCTGAATTACAATAATACTTGAGCCAATAAATCACAAGTCAACTCATGGTCAAATGATGAAGCTACTTTCATTTATGTAAAAATAAGGCATGAGAAGCTTTACACAGAAGACACTTAATCAACAATATAAGGCATCAAAACTCGTAGCGTCAAAACTGAAAGACAAACATGCCATAAATAAGACAATGAAAAGAGCTTCAAATCGCCACTGGAATCGACTCAATCAGAGCTAGGATGCTCAAGATATACACGAGTGAAGCCAAGGGCATAAATGCAAGAAAACATGAAAAATAAATAACAAACAGATCCCTGGGAGGGACTAAAATACAATTAAGAGAAAGTTTGGGACCTTCCTGTAAATAACCCACACACACAGGGGTATTTTTGCAATTATTATAACCCGTGAGGGTATAAATGCAAAATACCCCTGATGCACGTGGTCAGCACGTGAATCCATGACCTGTCTGCAAAATTGAAGAATCTGGTGGGCCTCCATGCAATTTACCCAGAACGCACGTGATTTGCACATGCACCTCTAGGCTCGGATTGGCTCTGAGGCTTGGGGCTGCTTCAGATGTTGCTTTGGGCTCGGACTGGGCTCGGGGATGGCTCAGGTGGGCCGAGCCTGCAGGTATGGAACTAAGGTTCGGAATAGCTCTGTTGATGACACGTGGGCCATCGAAGGCCGTCTGATCATCGAGATCAGACGGTATCTGAAGGCTGCGATAGATGCCGATGTGGGCGCTCCTACACCGTTGGATGAGCTCCGAGGAGGAGCATCCAATGGAGCATGTGCCTTCGTCCTCAGCTTCAACGGGCGGCAGAACCAGAACTCCGGCGAAGTGGTCCAAGCTCTGCCGCTCTTCTCTGGAGTCGATGAAGCTCGTCCGCTGGTCTTGATTGGTTGGCGATGAAGCTCAAGGTCTGGGCGAGCTGCGACTATGCATGGAGAAGGCCCTAATCGCTTCGGTGATGGATATGGAGCTCGCCAAGAGAACTCCGACGAGCTCTCCGATCATTGAATTGGGAAGTACCTGCAGCATTAGTTTCCATAGCCGAAGCATGCAGATTCGTGGAGAGTGCGAAGTGGAGTGGAATGGAGGCCATCTGCGGTGGAGAACATGGTGGTGGCCGGCGATCTTCTCCGACGATCTAGGAGAAGGGGAGTCGGAGTGGTTCGAGGTTATGGGGGGCGAGATGAATGATCGAAGATGTGCGCGTGAATGGAGGTGATGTGGTGGAGCTGACGGCATGACAATGGAGGGAGAAGGTGTATGTAGCAACCTAATTAATTACGAGAAACAGAGATAAAAATTACAAAGTGAATCGAAGGAGCTTACCTGAGAAGAGGGCGGTCGTCGGCGGCTTGGGATGAGTATCGATGGCACTCCAATCATCGCTGAACTCCCCCAGCCATGGGGAGCAGCTTGGCGGGGCTCAACCACCGCAGTCCTAGCCTACCATGGCCAGGGGTCGACACCTGAGGAAATCACCGTCATCGCGCTCCTCGCCGCCCCCTCGCTGTCATGGGGGGGGGGGGAGGTTTGCTGGGCGACTCCTCGCGTAAAGGTGGACATGGTGAATTGGTGGCAGAGGGGGGTTAGTTGATGGTGAGAAGTGGAGGTTTCGCTGGTGATGGTCGTGTTTTGCGTGGGATAGATGGAGCAACGAAGAGGACATCGTGGAGTGAGGGAAGACCTGCGAGGATGGTGGTTGATTAGGCTACGACGTGGCGTTGGTGGCGAGTGGAGATGGTGGCAGAGATAACGGGAGAAATAGGAAGGGGCTGATGAGTGCACGAGGTGGTTGATCGTGTGAGAGAGAGGAGCGGAGGTTGACGATGACACTTTGACCGTTGGATCTTGAGATTCAACGGCTGAGGGTCGGGCGCTAAAGAGCGGCTGTGATGGATCCCCAGGCGATGCGATCGAAGGGTGATTGGGCGCGCCATGTGGAGTGCTGTGAGCGGCAATGGCGGGCGGCCCAGATCATATCAGGAAGGTGATCGGAGGGTTAAGGTTTAGAAAGGAGATAGATGTCTGGGATGGAGAAGATCGGGTGGAGGAGATGTTGCCACGTGTCGTGCGCACAGGCAGGAGGAAGTGGACAGCGATGGGGAGATAAGGCTTATGATCGAAGGGCTGTGATTGAATGTGGGATGGACGGTGGCGATGAGGAGATCTGACAGACCATCGGACGACGGAGAAAAGCTACACGTGGCGTGAGAAGGACCGGGCCGCGTGGCGCAACCAGAAGGCGCCATGTGGCCCAATCAGGTTATTCAAAGATAGAAATTGATTTATGAGGGGATAGATGGCCGAATTTGGAAAAACTCAAAATATGAAAGTTGTAGATCTCGATGAGATCTACAAGTTTCATGTTGACCAAAAATGAAGATAAGATCAAACAAAGATAAAAAATATTTTTAAGGGTATTTTTAAGGCTAAATACACCACGAATATTAAATTTATTTTTTTAATTTAATCAATGACTCTGATAATTACAAGACTTTATCAGCTTTTTATTGCCACAAAATTAAGCAAGAGGGTTAAAATAAGCAAATTAAGATGATGAAATCCAGTTTCATCAAGAACCATCCTATTTACCCGGAAAAAATAACAAAGATATTTAGAATCTAAACATCGCACCATCTAGATAAAAGATGTTAACCAGTCAAGTAAGATAACATTCAAGGTTTAGAAGGTTGATTGCATATTATTTGATCACATATTCAAAAACGAATATGCAGTGCGGATGCAATTGATTTATTCAAGTCATTAGGCGGAGTAGACAAATTTTGCATTCGTAAAATTTTTAAAACAAATTATAGATTACATATGTTATGAGACAATTTTTACTGTGTGCAAAGATGAATAAAAGACCAGCAGAAAATATGATCAAATGTGCAGAACACATTATGCAACCAAACTGCATAGGTAAAAGTGAATAGATCATATTATTTGGGAGCGAAATTAAGAATTTGACCAAATGCTCAATCAAACAATGAGTGTAAATGTCACAACATTAAGCATGGGGGGAGGGGTGTGGACAACACTCGATTATGTAAGGAAGCAAGTGTTAGCTTTCATCCCTGAGTGCCCGTGTTTAATTTCACAACATCAGGAAAATGGGAGAAAATAAGCCTTTACTTGTGTTCATGTTGACCTTATTGTTTGATGCTCAGAGTCATTATTATCGCATTATTAATAACTTAATATATAAAAAGTCCGGTGTGATCAAATATATTCTAATTTTCTCACGAAAATTCCCACATAAATTCTGATTTTTATAATCAAGTAAAAAATCCAAATAAGAATGTGTAGAATGTAGAAGGACTAATCTTATATTCCTCCACTACAACATAGAGAGAACTTAGGATTCCCAGTGGCTCTTTTCTTCTTTAAACACTCTCTTTTCCAGAACATTGCTCCGCAATATTCACATCTATGTGCAAAATTCCAAAGCCGTAAGATGTTCAATACATACATTAAACTAAATAAATTGTACATTTAAGCAAGATAATGATATAAAACAATAATAAAACCAAATTTCAACCATTTTTTATCTTCACATATTTCTTCTATCTGTGTTTGTTCTCCTATGGTCAAATTTTGATCAAATATACATTCATATGTTTGATCATCTAATATACAACCACTATATTTACTCCTTTTTCTTTCTTTTCGTTTAATCTTTCTCGATAATAATGTCTTCGTTCCCTTTGAAATTTGCATATGACAATCTTCATAATTAGTATAGATATTTAGATTACAAACAAAATTTCCCCGTTTCTTCTCATGTTCTCCCAAAACAATTTCCTCTCTCTTTTTCTTCCATTCTCTCAAAACATGCTGTCGATAAAATATGGCTTGTTTTGGTAATTTCTTTCTATCCATTTTACTGCAAAATAATATCATGTTTGTAAGAAACAACATTTCAGTTTATACTCCCTTATAAATCCAGAACACATATACATAAAGCTTGTATGTACAATTTAAACATGGACAAATGTTTTTTAAAAAGTAACATTACAATATCTCATATTCTACAACTAGCTATATAAATTTAGAGCAAATAGTAAAGAAAAAGAACTTACGATACACTTGGTGAGATTCAAGATTATTTCCGAATGCCACAGACAACATGGAAATTTTATTAATATTAAAAACAAAGGGGAAATAAAGTAAACCATGGGAATGAATTGACTATATTTCCATGTAACAATATTTAAAGAAATTAGAATTTTTAAAAGAAATTACCGTTTGAAACAAAATATCCTATGTTATAAGCCATAACATTTTGATCAATAATTGATGTACATTCGTAGCATTTTTTAACAATAGATTCCTAATATTTTCAATATTATGATTATTTGAATTCTGGGGCCACATTACATCTATAAGTATCTTATATATGAAAAAATGTGGCTACCCTCGCTCCATTTTGCGATGTTTTATCCCCATCGTAAAAAAGGTCTATCGCAACAATTCGTAATGAAAAAAACACAATTCAAAATATATAAAGTTAACAATATTAATTTCTTAACTACGTTTAAATACTTGTAGTGGCATGTAGAAAATAATATGTTAATTCACAGAGTATAATCAATACATAAATGGAAAGAAATTAAATGTTAGTTACCAAATCACAACAAAAAAAGAGAGTAAAAATGAAGGCTCAACATGTTCAGAAAGAAATAGGAAAAGTTTCAAACTACTTACATTATTTCTCTTAAAAAATAAAATTTTGACATCCGAAGAAAAAGAATTACAATTTATATGCTAATAAACAACTTACTTGCTAGTACAGACACACGCGAGTAAATTTATGTCCACCATGGACTTAAATATGCACTTTAATGCTTAAAAAATAGAACTGCAATGCTCATTTCTATATAGCTATTTTAAATATTAAAAAAACAAATACACATCGAAAGATACAATCCTTATAGTTTAATGTTAAAACAAACATGAATAGAGGCTCAGATTATTGTACATGAGGTCATTGCATGAATTTATACAAAAATCTTAAAGCTGTAATAAATTCTGGATAAAACGAACCACATAGCTGGAACTTATGGACGAAATAACCATAGATGCAAAGAATGAAAAAACACTTTCATAATTCTAACATAAAAGTATGAAGCATATCGCTGGAACTTATGGACGGAATAAACATAGATGCAAAGAATACTTACAGTTTAATGTTAAAACAAACATGAACATAGGCTCAGATAATTGTACATGAGGTCATTGAAGAAATTTCTCCAAAAATCTAAAAGTCTGTAATAAATTCTAGATAAAAACAACCACATAGCTGGAATATTTTATGGATGAAATAACCATAGATGCAAAAAAACACTTTCGCAATTCTAACATAAAAGTACGAAGCATATCACCATATGATGCTTTTACTTAAAAAATATAGTAACACAATTTCAATGCAAATCAAACTGAACTGTAACCCAAGACAACTAACGGGGCAAAACAAACCCAGAACTTCAATGCTGATAGATAATTCGAAGAATCAACAATGATCACAAAACCAAAGTGATCAAACAGACAAAGAACAACAACCAAACATATAGCAAACCCAAACAAAGTCATCGCAGTACAAACCCGTTGATGAATCTAAGTTTCATCATCTTTATTCTATCATTTTGGCCTTAAAAATCTTACTAAATGCGTGTAAATACCCTTAATTTAGACATTTTATCATCCATGCATTATTGTGTAAATAGCGTATAAAATACTGCTTTTAAAGTCTAAATTATAGAATAAAGAAAAGAAAATAAAAAGAATAAAATATTGCAAATATTTTATGACCCGAAATCCCGAGACCTAGGCATCTCGATGACTAGGTCGACAAGGAATAAAGTAGGGGGAGATAAGGGTCCAAATCCAATTAAAATCCCTTTTATTTAATTCATTCTTTATTCATTTTGGGACCTATTTTTAGTTCCACATTTTATACTTCAAATAAAGAAATTTTATACATGAAAGTTGTAGATAATTAAATATAGAAAAGTACAAAATTAAGTTCACAAAAAAATAATATACAGATAAAAAGTTATGATCTGAATAAGTTTCCAAAATCCCAACTTTCCAGACTAGTACCTCTCAATTAAAAAATCGAATTGTATCAAATCACCTTTAATTGTATATAATTTTTAATAAGCTATTTAATGAAGGTGGCTTCATATTTTTCAGAACTACGGTTTGAAAGTTAAGTTTTGGACCCCTATTGTATAGCTATACTGATTAAAATATTCATTTTAATTATTATTCATTATTGTTACAATTTTATATTTTTATAATTTTGTAAATATTATTTATAATATATGTACATATTAAAACAGGAATAAAAACATAAAGAAAATACAAAAATAAAATACATGTATAAAATACATAGGTATAATACCTATAAAGAATATACTTCTATTTATTTAATTATATAAAATACATCAGAAAAATAAAAAAATATTTAAGTTTTTAAAATTAATTTATAATATATATAAAATAATAAATAAAATTAAATATATAAAATAAAAACAAATCATTAAAATATATAGATACATATACCTATATAGGTCATAAAAGGTAACTTATAATTTTATACCTCGAAAAAATAAATAATAATAATATAATTTAGAAAAAAATAATAAATATTTTTTATTTAATAACCTAAAATTAAGTAAATCATTTGCTATTTTTTAATGAATTTACAAGTATTTTCCCAAGGTTTTTTTCCGGTTGGTCCACGTAGACCAACCAGATTCCTTCCTTGGTTGACCTCGGTCAGGTCTCTGATCGACGTCTGGCTTTGTGTCAGACTGCATTTTTGGCCATTTTCGCAATTTTTTTAGGCGAGACCTTTCACCATCTCATGTTGGACTCTTCACGACTTTTCATCACCCGTCATCGAGGATACACACCCAAGGTTTATCTTGGGGCGTGGATCATCGATGCGCCTGCTATGCCTCGTTCTTCTCGCCCTGACATCACCTATTCAAAATACCCCCGACCTTTCCTTCCTTCCTCGACCCCCTTTCGTCCCTAATCTGAGCTCCTTTACGCTGTGCTCCGGACCGGAGGTGTGACAGACCTCCTCCAGCCGGCGAGGGAGGCCCAGGCGAAGGCCGAGGCGGTCGTTCCACCCATCTCCGGTCACCTTGACCGTGAGGTTCATCTCAGGTATAATAGCCTTTGAGGTCGGTTTTTCTTCATTTTTCTTGCGTTCTTTTATTTACCGTAGCCCTGGGAGTAGACCATGCCCTTTTATTTCGATTCACCAAACCGGATTTCATCGCCATCACCTCGCCGGAGCTTGCTCCAGCGAGCTCCGTTCTTGCCATTCTCCGCCTCAATCCGCAGCCAGGAGGGGCGAGGCACTTTGCCCTCGCCCTCCTTAACACATCTTGCAGGTTTTTGGAGCATGAAAAGCACCTGGGAGAACTTTTGGCATCTCGCCGGAGGCACCTGGGCTTCCTCCTCTTCTCCGAAGATGTAGAGGAGCTCCGGGGCGCCTTGCGATATTTTGATTCCTCCAGCATACAGAGAAGCCCTCCAGGATCCTCGTGGCCCCTTTTTGGAACCTTCTCGTGCACGTCCGAAGGGAGATCGGCCCTGGGGAATCTCAACGTGGTGAAGTTCTTCCCGGATCGTCCTCCCCTCTCCGTGGTTGTTGATTTGGCCGTGTTCGTCCAGGAGCGCAACTGCCGTCAGATCCAGAGTCCTATCAGCCGTTGATCTCCAGCCGGGGATCTGATCTGGTCCGTCCAAGCCGAAGGGGTATCACGAGACCTCGTGCGGACACGTGGCATTAGTGAGACAATCAGAACCGTCCGATCGAGCCTCGTTCATGGGTATTTAGTGCTTCCACCCTCGCCACTTTTTGTATTTAAATATTAATTCTTAAACATTCCTCTGCTGTGTGTTTATTTTTGTAATATTTACTATCAGGCCCTCCAACTTTTACTAATTGCAGTTAGCTCCTTGGCGACATCACCTCACGTGACTCGCGCACGTGAGGTGAGTGACCATTTTGCAAAAGGGCCCTCGGCCATTTCCGTATTTCTATTTAGTCCAACCAAATTTTACTGCAGTTATATTTTTGAGGACATTTTGTGATTAAGCCCTCAGGTTTTTGAAAATTGCATACTTGTCCCTGTCAGGTCACGTGCCGCGTGCACGTGACTTTGGTTATTTTGCAGAAAAGGCCCTTAGTGTTTGTTTATTTCTTATTGGCCCTAGAATATTTTTATCACATTATATAATTTCTAGGAAAATTACATTTAGCTCCCTGGACTTTTGCTTAATTACAAATATACCTTTGCCAATTCTTTTTGTTATATCTATTTATTTCATGCATCTATAAAATCCTAAATAATTACCTTAGCTTTCTGTTGCATTATGCTTCCATGCTATATTTTTTATTTTTTGTTGCATTTTAATATTTATAAAAAATCAAAAACAATCATTTTCATCCCCTATTAGCATTATAAAATCCATAAAAAATATACAAAGTTTTTGAAAAATTCCAAAAAATAACATTTTGTGTGTTTTTGTATCTTTTAATGTCATGCCAAAAATCACTAAAAAATATAAAAGAAAACTCAAAAAAATATAAAAACCGCTAAATCCTTTATAAAAATATATAAAATCCATAAAAAATCCTAAAAATATAATTTATCTTTCCTATTTTTTTTATATTTTATTATCTTTAAATGAAAATTAATTTGGAGAATTTTTGTTACTATTTATTGTTTTTCATCTCCATTTTTATTTTGAATCTTTATTTTATTACTATTTTGAGTTTTTTGACTTTGAAAATACCCAAAAAATTAGCAAAAATATAGAAAAATCACAAAAACATTATAATAATATAAAAAGCCAAAAAATATTTTATTTCATGATTATGCTTATTTTTACATATTTTTATAAATACATTATCTCTTTTCTTCTTATACTGTATATATACTTTATTTTATAATTCAAAAGAAAAAGAAATTAAAAAATATTAAATATAAAAAGAAAATACCAAATTGGAAATTAAAAATCAAAATATAAAAATAAAAATTAAAAATAAAATAATTAAAAATTAAAAATTAAAACCCACAAAAATATCACTTATAGATAAATACATCACAATCACCTTTGTGCACTTTTGCCCTGATCTACCTGCTTGCTCCATGTGTTCGACCTCTACACTACTTGCACTATACACATCTTTTGTAGAGTTATAATAAATTTTAACTCCGTACCACTTTTCATTGTTTGATCTCTGTTGTGGGGTAATTGTTGTTTGAATCGGATTTCTTGCGGGTCGCCACAGTGACTGCGTCTTCGCCTTGTGTGAGATGTACTTTTAGACCCGTGAAAAATCGCGTTCAACACCCGTTTTAAAGAAAACCAACTACTCTTAATTTACTCATTGCATTGCTATAAATCACTCGTCATAACCTCTATTTGTGATCTGCAAACGATAATTTTTTTTGAAAAAACTAATCTTGAATAACATTCCCTTCCATTGCCTACAATTACCCCACACATTTATAAATAACCCTGCTATAAATTTCTCTTCCTACATCACAAATTAAAACTCTATGTAAAAAAACATTAAGTTATTGCTTTCTGAAGGTGGAAGAATTCTTACCTGATGACAACTGACAGCGCAAATCAACCCAGAACTTCATCATTAAGTAGATATCTCGAAGCATCAACAACGACCATGGAATCAAAATAATGAAACAGATAGACAAAGAACAAAACGGCAGCAGTAAAGTAATAAGAAAAGACATAAAATCGACCTTTATTTTAAAAAACAAAGCACGCATGCTAAACCCAAGACACCTGTGATTCCAGAACATTTCAAACACCCCACATAAACAAAAAGTCAATCCTCAACTACACATATCATGCTGAAGGAATATATTAAGGGGACGAAAATAAAGAATAACACAAAGGGGTACGATGCAATTGTCTCAAAATGTGCAAATCACGTGACTCGAATAGGCAGACATATCCAAAATCCAACATCATGATAAATCCTGACCATCGATAGAGCTTCTACTTTTTCTGATCGAGTGGCAGTTGTGCATTTGCATTCAAGAACACATTCTTCCCCAATAGATATAACCTTAAGGCATCGTTCGGTTGACGGGGAGGGTCCCATATTTTATCTTTTTTAATACATTAAATAATTCAATTCTCTTTTATCAATTCCATCAAAAATAATATATTAAACCATTATATCATATAAAAATTATAAACTACTCCACTTCTACTCACTTTTCCAAACTTCAATACAATCACATCACAATAACTACACACTTTTTCAAACTTCAATACAATCACATCACAACAAAACCACTTCAAACCCACCCTCAGTTTAACCCTCTATCCAAACACTAAAACACAAAAACGGGTTACCCTCTACCAGTTTAACCCGCCCTAACCCGCGTACCAAACGCACCCTAAGTGTACAAACTCCTTACTCCTTTAGTAGAAATTATCCAACCTTCCGCGCTGAAGCCTTGTGGTGCCTCGGATTCCATGGTCTCCTCTAAAATTGCTTTCGGAAGCAGTAACAAAGTGCACGACCTCGGTGTCGGACGGGAGGCACACACTGGGCATGTGAGCAAAATCCGAGGATACATCTGGGAGGTTCTTACCTCATGGGAGGCGTGCGGCGAGCAGGCAAACAAAATCAGAGCATACATTGGTATATGCAAGGAAGGAAGCTAGGAGGCCAACACTGCCGCCATGATCCACACGCTAAAGACGGAAGGTCTGAAGAGGAAAATGAAGAGTCACATGTGTTCATGAACACCATAGGCACGTGTCAAGCAATGAGCAGAGGACATGGCGATGGCTTGGCCGACGTCGCAACGATGGATAGGGGAGGGGCGGAGGACACAGTGATCGTCGGGTGGAGGTGGCATCCAGGAATAGGAAGAGATGCAGTTGGAACAAAGCCAAAGGGAGAGACCCTTTGGGGGAATAGAAAAGTAACCGTGAAGGAATACATTTGGCCGACGTCGCAACGATGGATAGGGGAGGAGCGGAGGACATGGTGATGACCGCGCGAAGATGACAACTAAAAATAGGGGAAGATGTGGTTGGAACGAAATCAGAAAGGGAGAAGCTCTTCGGTGGAGCGGGAAAGCTAAAGGGAAGGAATACATAGGTGAAGCCACATGTCAAGACGAGATGAGAAGACAAAAGGAATTCAACTTTAGTAAATATATAGATATCACATTTGAAATTTTGAAATACTAATTCATTTAAGTCTCCAACCCTACCTCCTTTTTTTATCTTCTCTTTTTGCGTGGAATCTACCACAATCTTTCCATGTCTCAACACCCAATTCCCCAATTCCCAACACCCAACCAAACCCATATCCAGATATAGTTGGCAGAGTCGCTGTTTTGGGACGAGAAGGAGCCTTATCAATACCATCACACTATCCATCTCTCTCCACTTCGCAGCAACAGCACCTCATTCCTCCACATCTCGCCATGGCCGTAGCTGGAGCTTCTCTCCTGCAGCTCCCCACCCCGGAGAGTGGTCGTTTCATGCGAAGAGGATGTGCCCACTTGAGGACGGCATCAAATATGCAAGTTGCTGGCATGAGAGCGCGGATTAGGTTCCTCTATTTGTTCTTGACCTTTTCCCCTTCTTTGCGTCTAGTGGTTGGTGAAACATTTGATTTTGGACGAGGAACTGATCGAGATCGTTGCTTTCTTTGTTGGGCACTCTTGGGTTTTTGTATTCACTAAGAAAGTTGTGATTTTTCTCTAGTGGACATTCGGTATATTTTTTTTAAAAGAGAAAATTTCATTTTCTTGAATTCTTTGCTTTGAAGATTGCCATTTTTTGTTTGTTTGTAAACCGGTTCGTGTGGTACGAGGGGGAGCAGTAATGTGGGCACTGGCCAGTTCTTCTATAATTGGGTTCTATATTCGAAATTTGCGGGGATACGCTCATGAGCATGTGTAAAGCAGGTGCTTTGTCGGCGTTTTTCATGTGTTGTGATGCGGGTAACAAGCCGACAAATGCGTGGTTCATCCGTAACTGAGCTGCATCCATTGACGGCTGCGACCGTTCTTCACTATGGAAAGAAAGCTGAGAGTACATCGGATTATATACGACATTGAGCCAAATCCGTAATTTTAAATGATTTATATAGGAATTCCTAGTAAGACCAACATTTTCCGAAGGAGAATTCGCTCCCACCCCCAACAGAGAATATCGAACATATCTATAATTGATAAGTTAGGATTCAGGGAATATCTGCAGAAAAATGTACACTGTTAACAAATCCTTTAAAAAGAGATACATGCATCAGAATTTGCCACTGTTAAACCTCACATCGAGGCTAGTGTCAATGTTCACTATTTAGTAAGTCCAATCAATATTTAAACTAACTACCAAAAACCATCTTGGTGAACATGTCCACATGATTATCAGCTGTGCGAGTCTTCTTCACCTTAATCCTTTTCTATGTTTGGATGAAGTGATATTTGCCATCAATGTATTTTGGAGTTGGACATAGGGCCTCTGAAGGTTCCGGTTCTTTTGGAGTCGGATATAGGGCCCTCAATGTTGGTGGGAGGCATGGTGCGGTGCCTCTTTTGTTAGAAGGGACAAAGGCTCCAATTGAACGACCAACATGTGCTTTAGTTGGGCTTGGGAGCTCTGGAACTCGCTAGATTGAACCTCTTGCGCAGAAGGAGCCCCCCCTGGCCCTGATTGTGGGTGAGGGGAGCAACTTGGTGGTTGGTGGGGAGGGTCTGGAAGAGATACTAGGGGATGTGACCTTAGCTCGAAACCGGAAAATGGAGCGTCACATTCTGGCATCAAAGAGAGCCCGTAGAGAGAGGATGTTGGTGCTGGGCGATGGAAGTCGTAGAGCGAGGGGAGATCCGATTCTTTCCGTGTCTCATAGGAGGAGGAAGCTTGCAACTCATATGTGGTTGAAACGGGAGTTGGAAGACAAAGCTATGGGGAATTGGGGCCCTGGTTCGAATGTGGTCACCTCGGTTGCAAATCCAGTGTTGGAGAAACAAGCTAAGGGCAAGGGGCAAACTGCTGGTGTTCTGAACTCTACGGTCAACATTCACGCACAGGTTGCAGAAATGTCTAGGGGTATTCGTACCTGCTGCGAACGCTCTGAGTGGACCTTAATGAAGATTGTCTCTTGGAATGTGAGGGGGCTGGGGATAGAAAAGAGAAGGGCGATTGGAGGGCTGTTGTGTTCTTGGCGTGCAGATGTTGTGTTCTTGCAAGAGTCTAAGATTGCGAGTTGGGACCCTTTGACCTGGAGGTCATTGGGTGGTCATAGATTTTCGGAGTTGAGGATGGTTCCAACAGTCATGAACGCTGGTGGCATGGTTCTGTCGTGGGACACATATTTGTTCTCGTCTATAGAAGAAAGATGGGGACTCAGATCTGTTTCTGTGTTGCTGGAGCGCATGTCCGGGGCTGATAGACTTTTGTTTTCTTCGGTGTATGGTGCCTCTGGAGGGAGGCACAACCCCGTCTTGTGGGAGGAGTTGAAAGCTGCTAGAAGGGACTTTTCGAGCATCCCTTGGATTGTCGGTGGCGATTTCAATGTGACGTTACTTGCTTCAGATCGCCCGAGTGACCGTGGAGGCAGGCTATGGGCTCAGATGACTTCATGGATTGTGTTGGGGAGTTAGCTATGGAGGTGCTTGATGCAACAAATGGGAAATAAAGGCGTAACACATCCTCGAGATCTCGATTGGACCAGTTCTTGGCTTATGTTGAGATGATGGAGATGTTTCCGTTATCTACGGTGCGTGTTCTTCCCATGTCTAGATCGAACCACTTGTCGATCTATTGGGAGTCGGGTGAGGAGACGATTTTGAGGACAATGTTCATGTTTGAAAGAGTCTAGTTGTTGGATGATGGTTTCAGAGAGATGGCGAATCGTTAGAGCTCTTTGCAGGTGAAGGGCTCAACAACGCAGAGGTTGGCGCAGAAGATCATGAGATTGCAAGACATGTTGATGAAACATAAGAAAGAAGTGAGTCAGAGCAGAGGTGAGAGACACGACAAAGTTTTCAAGGAGATTGCTAGGCTGGATGAGATTGAAGATGGTTGTAACTTTAGTAGTGAGGAAATGCAAGCAAGATGAGAGGAACAACAATTGGTTGCTGGGGACGACAAGCAGAGGGAGATGGAGTGGCGTTAAAGATCTAGACAGAAATGGGTGAAGGAGGAGGATGTGAACACATGTTTCTTTCACGCGGTGGCAAGTGGAAGAAGGAGGAATCTGATGCGTGACCTGTAGATAGAAGGAGAGAGAGTCCGGGGAGACATGACGATTAGGGCGGTAATTGTGGAGCATTTTCGGAGGTTCAGCAGGAGGCATCATTCTTCTGGTGGTAGGTGATCTGGAAGGGGGACCAGATCTGTAGGATCGGGCCAGCATGAAGCACTTGTTACAGAGTTCACTACTGAGGAGGTACGCGGGTCGGTATTTGACCTCAATGCAGATGGCCGCCCTGTACCAGATGGCTTTCTAGTCTTCTTTTACGGGGAATTCTAGGAGGTGGTGGAGGATAATGTTATGAGTTTGCTGTTGGAATTTAGGGATGAGAATATAGGATTGGAGAAGCTAAACAAATCCCTGCTCTTTTTACCTCCGAAGAAGGAAGGTGCTGAGCGAGTTGACGAATTTAGACCAATGTCATTGTCTAATGCTATTTACCTCATTGTGGCCAAGGTGTTGGCCGATCGACTCAGAGTATTAGATGATTTCATTATGCCAGCTCAGACGACATTTATTCCAGGGCATCATCTACTGGATGGAGTAGTTATGGCGTCGGAGATGGTCTCAGATTGGGAGAGAAGAGGGTCTGATGGTTTTATCCGGAAGGTCGAATTTTGAAGGCTTATGAAAACATGAACTAGAAGTTAATTTGGGCGTCGTTGGGGAGGAGAGGCTTTCCAGACATCTGGATAGATTGGATGAAGATGTGCATTATACCACTACCTCGCTTTCGGTGCTTGTGAATGGGAAGCAAGAAGGGGGTTTCTTCCAGCTGCAAAAGGGGGTGAGGCAGGGATGTCCTCTGGTCCCTATGTTGTTTGTTTTGGCGGCATACGCTTTGGCAGTCATGTCTGGGCTGACAGAGGAAGGAGAGTTCTTCTAGGGCTACTACAAGGAGGATTTTCAGTGCTAGTTTTTTTGCAATACACAGATGCCACCATATTCTTCATTGAGGGGGAGTGCAGGGTAGTTAGGGCGGTGCTCGACATCTTTGGTAACCTGTCGGGGCTGAAGGTTAATGATGCAAAATCAGATTTTATACCTTATAAATTTAACCTTTCTTCAGAGGACGCAACGGTTTGCGTGGAGACCTTGGCAATGACACGAAAGACTTTGTCGATCAGTTATCTTGGATTACCTCTAATGAGTGGGAGGCTTAGGCAGATTGATTGGTTACTGGCTGTAGAGAAGATGGAGAAGAAGTTAACAGGTTGGAAAGCTTTGTATCTTTCGAAAGGTGGGAGACTGGTTCTAGTGAAGGTTGTTCTTGCACCCATTCCTGTTTTCTTTCTGTCAACCAGAGTACTACCTGTGGGCATCCGTAAGAGGTTGGAGGCGCTAATGCGGCGCTTCTTTTGGACGGTGTCTCCCGAGGACAAGGGACTAGCGCTGGTAGGGTGCACGGTGGTGACCACACCAATCTAGGAGTGTGGACTCGGGGTGTTGTGGATTAGAGATATGAACAAATCATTGCTTGCGAAATGGGTGATGCTGATTTGGGGAGCAGTGCTTTCTAGGATGATTAGATCTATTTATGGTGTGACTTCGAGCATGTGTGCCCCTTTGGATTGTGTGTCTTCGCCAACTACCTTCTGGAGAGGGGTTTGTTTAGTCCTGCTAGACCTGAGTAACTCGTTGTGACCGTTGCTAGGGTATGGCCGCAGTTTCCATTTCTGGACAGATGACTGATCCGAGGAGGGAGCTTTATGTGACTTGTACCTCAGACTTTTCTCTTTAGCAACGGACAAGGAGTCATGTATTGCGGATGTGTGGTCGGATGGTTCTTGGACTCCTAGATTTGTGGCGGAGTTGTCGGACCAGAGAATTGAGGATTTTATGTCTTTCTGGCAAATTGGCAAGACTTGAGGTGCCGTCAGTAGGGAGAGATTCGTGGTACTGGAGGTATGTGTATTTCACAGTCAGGAAGGCTTACAAGGTGTTACATGCCCAGCCTCCTACGATAGACTCGAAGACCCCTTGGGACTGTGCTAGGATCTGGAGCTGGAGGATTCCATCTTGGGTGAGGGTGTTCTTGTGACTTTTAAGAAGAGAGCAGATCTTGACAGTTGCAAGGCAAGCCATGCTGTTTTCGGGTGCGGAGGAGGCCTGCAGACGATGTGGAGAGTCGATAGAAGATATTGATCACCTTTTCTTTACCCACAAATCTCCTTGTAACTTTTAGGTATGAATCCATATCCATGTAGTCAGAAGTCATACATTTCCCATTGGATTGGTCCACATACACAACTCATTCATGACATGTGTTCCCCTCATGAATTTTCAAATCATTTCTCCTCCAGTCGATGTCCACTTTCTCCCTCAAGTCAATGACATGGAGTTCCTCATCTTTATTGCAGGACACATGCACGCCCTGGTTACCGCCAAACTGACGTAGACAAGTGCGTGATACAAAAAAGTCTTGGTTCAGTTTACTCGTGGCAAAATGCGAATATTCCGGACATCTAAGAAGTGATAGGAATTCCTGCCGTCCTCATTGAATAGAAATTGATCTTGGTTAGAAGAAGGGAGAACGAAGGTCTGTGCACTTGTCTGGGCATTTTAACTAGCCAGAATTGCTGATGTTTTTAGGGGATTTTTTTTCCGAAAATGTCCTCAAGCATGCCAGATCCCTTTTTGAAACGTGGGTGATGTAATCATCTCTTTTATTATTTATAATGTATTTTTTGGATGGACCTCTAAAAGAGATCCATCCCACCGTTTTTCTCAAAAAAATCATTAAGAATCTTGCTTACATACGGATTCATGATGGATCAACAAGATCTTTAATGTCAAGTTATCTGGTAGAAAGATATTCAGGAAAATTGTTCTCCTTGCTGATAGTTTTTAATTTGTACATTCTTCATTGGAAGATAGGGAGGGAGTCAGTATAAAAACAGTGCATAAAAACAGTGCATAAAAACAGTTTCTCTTTCCCCAGTGAGACGGTCCCCTACATTGATTCTATAATGCAACATGATCCCGATTTAAATACTAAAGATAATATGTGGTGGTAGTTAACTTGCAGTTTCTATATATGTCTATTTATAAAAGATTACACATTTTTATAATTACGATGCAGATGCAAATTGACGAGCACTGGACAGCCAAAGATAGAAAGAAACCTTCTTGACAATGCTAGCAACCTCCTCACAAATTTCCTCAGTGGTGGGAGACTTGGAGCCATGCCAACAGCTGAAGGCGCTGTTTCCGATCTATTTGGTCGGCCACTGTTTTTTGCTCTCTATGACTGGTTTCTGGAGGTTCCTTTCCTGCGTTCTTTCTCTTGTTAATAGTGATAGACTTTTTACTATCATCTTTAAAAAATATCTATCTTTTCCCCATAATAAGGAATGTATGATGATAGGATGGTAGCTATTCAAAAAGTAACAATCATAGTATGGTGTCATCGCAAGAAGTATCACGGCTAATATTTTAAACTCAACAAGGTTGCTGTGTAATGGAGGTGCAACTGCATACTTTCCTAACACACATTGAGCCCATACTTAAGAATGCAATATTCATTTACATCGATTTTTCTTAGGTGCTATAAACGGGGACATTGTTCTCTTTGGTAGAATAGAGAACACGAATTTATATATATTGCATATTCGGAGAGAATTAAAGCTGTCGAATAATGGGAGTATAATTTATGGGTTCTCATGATTTCAATGGTTACGAGAATCTATTTCTCTGATGTGCTCTGTTAGAGAGGATGCGGGTGAAGGTGAGGTAATTAGGTGAGAGGTATGAGAATGCAATGCTACTGCATGATTGGCATGTAAATTAGGTGATAGTTACAAGAGAAACAGAGGCAAAGTTATGTCTTTTTGGGTTACTTTGGCCTGTCGGGTGCCATTTCTACTTGATGACCGCACACAAAATTTGAGGGACCTCCAATCTTTTAATGGTTCTTCGTTGGCCTTTGGAAAAATAAGTGATGGCCACACGATATTGCCTTGGACCTTCTTGACTCGATTGGTAGATCTTTTGTTTGCTTGGTGGTTGAGCACAAAAGATATATGTATATCTATTACTCATTTGACTTCAGTATGCATGTTGGAATAAACTGTATCTTTGTGCATATCAATTTGGTCCCACTAAGTTCTAGGGGTTGATAGTGATCTGTAATGACACATGTGGAAGAAAAAAAAGTTATCTGAAGGTTTTTGAAACTTTTGCACAATTGAAGAATAGCATAAATGAGAAAAAAATCTAATAATTCTTATGATCATGACCAATAATTTAGTTGTCAGTTGAAGATTACCACTTTACTCAGTAGTTGTCAAACTATGACAAGAAGATGAAGCTTCTGTGTTTTCTCTTCTTAAGAGCTTTAGAAGGCGAGCCTTGAATTTTTCGCATCACAGTCCAACATCATTTCGTGATTGATTTGCAGCATGGTCCAGTATATAAACTTGCTTTCGGACCAAAAGCTTTCGTTGTTGTATCAGATGCCATTGTAGCGAGGCATATCCTACGTGAAAGTGCATTTTCTTATGACAAGGTATGCCACAACCATGATATGTTTGGTATCATCTAGTCACATTCTGCTAATCGTATTTGATCATGTTGAGAAATTGAGCTATCTCTATCTAAGTGCAAATGATTCCAAATTATCCTGCATTTTTTATTCATTATGTTATTGGATTTGGTGTTATGAAGAGAAAATATTCTATTTCTTTGCATTAGTTTTCTGAATTAATACTTTTTTCCTGATCTTCAGAGTAAAAGGACCTTTTTTGTTCGCGAAAAAAAGATGACTTTTTGAGAATATAAATGTCCAAAATTAATTCAATACTTGCCGCGATATCGATTCTGCTAGAACAAGAGATATACCTCCACATTTCTGAATCCTGTCTACATGCCTAACCAACAGGGAACCCCTAACAGAAGACAAAAGGAAAACCTTCATTGAAATGGGATCCTTGTTCTTCCTCTTCACGGATTTTTAGCATATACCAGTCCATAAGGCATTCATACAATTCAGATTAGGAAAAAACGATTTCTTGCTTGGAGTGTTTTCTCCTAACCATTGAATTTGAGTGTTTGTTCAAATACTTTCCTAGGACCAACATGTGTTAGAGCTGGAGATTCAAACCTAAGATCACATGTCAAAGTTCGCTTAGTATTGTATAAAAAAGGTAATGCACTCACATGCCCATGCACGTACACCTAAATCCACGCCACACCTAGACACAATCACACATGCACACACGTGGGTAACATGTGCATAACACCCACACACAAACCCACACACACGTGTGATGCACACACAAACCTGTGTGACACACACACATCTGCTCACCCACCCACATTCCTAACACGTAGAATAGACACAATGCGCCACCACAGACACATGCATCCACGTACACACTCATATATGTAAATGCTCCCTCCTCCTTGGCCCACCAACACACACAAACACGCACGTGCTCGTGCATGCGTGTACACACCCACGTAGATACACATGCCAATAAAAAAACATGACATTCCCCATTAATGGAAAAATATCTGTAATACAAGTCTTACGAGAGAGTGTTCGATCTAGAAAAAATGAGACTACGTAGCTTCTTCAAAATGAATCCAAGTGGAGTCTTATTGTTGGAGTATGCGCCCATTGTGTGTAGGTGTGTAATTGGATCCCTCCAGGTCCAATTACTACACCCACTTTATGTTAAGTCCCACATCGGTTATTTGTGGGACTTGGAGAGTTAGTGGGGGCTATATAAGAAGCCCCACACCCATTGTATCAAATGAGAGAAAAGTGAATAGAAAACACAAGCTCTTTGAGGCCTTCTCCCGTAGTTTCATCTCGCTCCTCACGGAGTAGGGTTCCACGTAAAATCATGGTGTTTTTCATATTTTATTATTTATATATGATATTACGGTTCTGCATTCTAGTTTTATAACATGGTATCGGAGCGGGTATAATTCTCGAGGATTTATTTTGTGTTCTTACTTTATTTGAGATTCGATCGACAACACACATTTGGTTCTTGATTGATCTTGAAGATTGATTGTTGATTATCATGTTCATATTCAAGATCTGTTTAAAGTTCTATCTTTGAGTTTCCAGTCAGTTCGAGAATTATCTAGGGTTTTATGGAACCCTAATCTTGCACAGTTATGAAGATATTCAAAGTTCTGATGATCATCACATTTAATAATCTAGGGTTTCTACCAAAACTCTAATGTGCCACGACTGGAGATAATCGAAGGAGAATCGATCTTTCCACACAAAGAACAACCCCACACGCAATCATCAATTTCCGTAGCAACTTCCTTCGTGTAAGCCCTAGAAGATCGAAGCAAGAAAGAAGATAAAGCAAATTCATCGCACAAGAAATAATCCCAGTTCCCAGTTCCTTAAAAAATCCGAAATCCAACACAGTTCCTAGTAACTGCTCTTGGTGGAGGTTCCTAACACCACACATCAGGGGTTCTAGGTGGATCTTTGCCTTTTTCATGACAAAGGCGCGGGAAGGGAAGAAGCGACCATGCCACAACTCCAGACACTGAACAAGGACCCCCAACCTTTTTCGGGGAGGGGTTTTTCCAGATGGCATCCAACACTCACGAAAAAGAAGAAGAAGAAGAGTGAAGAAGTCTCCAGAAGCAAGTCCCTCGCGCATTGAAGAACTTCAATCAACATCGTCGCCTTTTCAGGCTGAGCCCTCTCAAGCAGGCGACGATGGCAAGATCCCCCAGCAACAACCCTTCCTCGCATCTCCTGCCATGGTGACGACAATCAAGCAACACCACGGTGGAGCCATAGCCGCATGATCCAGCAGCGAAGTTCTACTCGAAGAAGAAGTGGCCTGAAGAAAGGGTCCGACTCTGATGCCTCAACCTCGTGTAGGTATGTCCCAGGTGGAGGTGCAACCTTCATCTTTCTCCCTCAGAGATGACTCAGTGAAGTCTGATCTCTAGACTCCGTTGCATAA